>JAOPTO010000781.1:0-226909 GCA_033822845.1 Tetrapedia diversipes
TGGTGGGTTGGGGGGGTTCGCTCGTGGGTTATCCGTCCGTGGGGTAGATGTGGTGCGGTGGGTTTGTGGGTGGTAAGGTGCGGGGGTAGGGGGGGAACTAGCACAAGGATCTGGCACCGTCGGTCTCATGGGGCCCTCCGGCTAACACCGGAGCTTATGTGTACCTATGTACGGTCATCTGCCTTGTGGTAGTTCAGGGGTGTTTGGGCGGGTGGGTTTCGCGAGGGGTAGGGAGTTGGGTCGCGTCGCGGGGGTAGGGGGTACGGCGGGGAAGTAGCACAAGGATCTGGGGCCGTCGGTCTCATGGGGCCCTCCGGCTAACACCGGAGCTTATGTTACCTATGTACGGACATCTGCCTTGTGGTATTTCAGGGGTATATTTGGGGGGAAGGGAGTTGTAGTTGGGGGAACGGGTTGGGAGAACTAGCACAGGGATCTGGCTTCGTCGGTTTCATGGGGCCCTCCGGCTAACACCGGAGCTTATGTCACCTATGTACGAACATCTGCCCTGTGGTAGTTCTGTTTTCCGTGAGGGTGGATTAGATGGCGGGGGTTGGGAGGGTCGCGAGTTAGGCGGTGGGGTTTTTAGAATCGGTGTAGGATATGGGGTGGTTTTTGGGGGCTATGGGGTGTAGATTAGCGATAGGGGGTTTTGGGGTACGCGTTAAGGGTTAAGGGAAAGGGGTGGGAAGTACAAATAGTGTTCACGTTATCGAGCCAAATGTTTATCAGCTTTTTTAAAACAAACTTTGGTAAATTTATACCAACTTAATCATAATACGAGATATTCATGGCATCGTACTGCTACTTGGAAATCTTTTGCTCTTAGTTTTTCGTTGCATATTCCAAAGAGTCTTAAGTGGCAGCTCGCGAACTCGTTGGTTTTAGTGTTGGGTTTTTGAAGGCGCCTTCATATTGTTGTATTCTATTTTGTTGTATTGTTGAGTGTGTTTCCGGCGGGTCTTTAACAAGGAGAATCTCAGGATAAATCCTCTCATAATGTGTTGAAATTTGGTAGGCTTATAGGTGTATGTGTACAGTAATTGTAACCGGAAGTATAATCGTAGATGAGCAGCCATTCGCAAAAAAGTGAATGCAAAGTTTGTGGAACCCACTTATTTGGGTATATTTAAGTAATAAGGACTCGTAATAGTTTTTCTCTGGTTCAAATCTCGTCACACTTTCTTCATAAATATTTTTTAGTTAACCATAAGTTAACATATGTAATATAATTTATTACAGTTTAACATATGTATAATAATTGTTAACTAAAAAAGAATTTATGACAACAAGTGACATGATTTGAATCAGAGACAAAGTATTACGTGTTTTTATTACTTAAATACTCCCGAATAAGCAGTTTTCCCAAATTTTACACTCATTTTTCTTGAGAATGATTACCCATCTGCAGTTATAATTCTGATTGCAATTATTGTGCGCTACAAGCCTACCACCAAATCGGTGGGGATAAGCCCTGAGATTCTTTTTGTAAGCGTAGTCACCTCCTCGTGGTGAGACCTGGTAATTGGTATCGTTTTCAAAAGCATAAATCTTTAGAAAACGATACTAAGCTAAGAACTACGCATACCTGTAGTCCAGTCTATTTGATTAAAACATGTAAATCGTAGACTGACCTACAGGTAAGAATTTTATGGCACTCTAATAACTATATCACATAATACACTATCTTTATAATGTCTAATTATACAATAATTAAATAAAATTCGTTACAGAACTTGTCTTGACCTGGAAATGAACACGGGATAACTCCCAGCATCAGAAATCTCCGGAAGAAATTACACAGATATTACAAAATCAAATTATTTATTGTAAAATTATTTTATACAATGTATTTTACAAAAATCATAATAAATCAGATTAATTGAACAGTATTACAATGCTTTATCATTTATTCCCACACCTATTCTATCTAAGATAATAATTATTTAAACAATATCCTGCAAAAATTAAAAATAAGATTCGAAAAGACTAGTAAAAAACGCGAAAAGATAAAAGAGTAACGAAAATCGTGGAATGTTTGTTGAAAATTTTTGTACGGTAGAAACAATACGAAATATGTCGAAAAATTTGGAGAAATGACATCAAATTCTTAGAAATCACGAAATTCCGAAAAATGATGTCATGTTAATTCCGAGAAATTACGTCATGTTAATTCCGAGAAATGACGTCATATTAATTCCGAGAAATTACGTCATGTTAATTCCGAAAAATGACATCATATTAATTCCGAGAAATGACGTCACAATTCCGAGAAATCGCGGAATTCCAAGAAATGACGTCAAATTAATTCCGAGAAATGACGTCACATTCCGAGAAATCGCGAGGTTCCGGGAAATGACGTCAAATTCCAAGAAAATTTTGTGCCACCTCCTCGGTCATCATGTTCTCCTGATACAAAATCGCAAAATTGCAGAAAAATTTTAATTTTGTCGAAAAAATTTTACCGTGCCACCTCTTCGGTTATCATATTCTCCTGATACAAAATCTCGATTTTCGTAGAAAAATTCGATTTCGATTCAAAATTTTCGCCTCCGAGAAACTCCGAGAAATCGCGAAATTCCAAGAAATGACATAAAATTTCGAAAATTCGAAAGCGCGGGAAATTTGTGCCACCTCTTTATACGTTATGTTCTCCTGATACAAAACCGAGATTTCGCGATATTCCTTCTAAAGTTCTCGGTAAGATTCGAAATTTTGTATCTGGCGAACATAACGACCGAGGAGGTGACGCGGAATATTTTTTTGGATATTCACGATTTCTTGGAATTTGACGTCATTTCTCAAAATTTTCAATAGATTGCGTTACTGGATATATTTCTTTTCGTTTTTTACTAGTTTTCGCGAATCTTATTTTTAATTTTTGTAGGATATTGTTTATTATTATCTTAGATAAGGCAGGAGAGGGAATAAATGATAAAGCATTGTAGTACTGTTAAATTAATCTGATTTATTATAATTTTTGTAAAATACAATGTATAAAATAATCATACAATAAATAATCTGATTTTGTAATATGAAATTGTTCTGGAGATTTCCGATGCTGGGAGTTGTCACGTTGTTCATTTGTAGGTCCAGACGAGTTCTGTAACAATATTTATTTTTATATTCAATATTAACCGTTCAAATGTGTGATAAAATTTATGAATCGAAAACCAATAGTTGCAACTATTACTATGAGTTTCAAAATGCTACTGCGCAAACGTTTAGGATACCAAATTATTCCCGAAAAGTATCTTTTGCGATTTCAGAATTATGTTATTAGAAAATTATCTGTTTGTATGCAATGCATATAAAAGTGTGCATATTTCAATCAAACAGTTTATTGGATAACACGACAATACAACTTAATGTTCTCTATATGTTGAATAATAGTACTGTACAAACCGCACTGTACTTACCTTCTCTACATTTTAAAATTATTAAGTGTCCAACAAATTGGAGTTAAAAGCTTTCAACTTTTAGAAGTTTTATTCAAAATTAATTAAACCATAAAATTGAACGATAGTTAAAAGGTAGATACAACTTCGAATTATAGAAATAACAGCTATAAAAGTTCCCAAATTAATTTACGAATGTTATATCATACCATTTTATTATTTCTTTTTAATTACTGCTCTACGTTTTTTACACGCTGCAGTTCAATAAATGTATACGTACATACACATACGATTAAACATTAGTAACTTATAGTGGCATAGAATAATTATACCATTAATCTTTTTGCAATACATAACATTATATTTAAATTTCCCGCATATCTAAACTATTTTGAAAACATTAATGGTGCCATCTTTCCGAAAAGTGTTCAAACCGGTGACAAACATTTATCAACAAGTAAACAAAAGTGGTAACTGACTTTGATGAGGACGGCCATCTACCGAAGAAACCCGTAAACAACTTGCACATGTTTACCAACAGTAAAAAGAGACAGAGAAAGAATGACATAGCTGCTCCACCTATACAGTAAACAAACAAACTACTTCTTTAACAGTTTGGACCGTTCTTCAATAGATGGAGCAATAAACTAAAGTATCCTATTTTCTTCGTGAAAATTTAAAATTTTTTCTTTCACACGTCACAGTTCGATACATATATGCATATATTCACATACGGTTAAGCATTAGCAACTTATAGTGGCATACAATAATTACACAATTAATCTTTTGCAATATATAAAATCATTTTTAAATTCCCCGCATATCTAAAACATTTTAATCACGTTAATAGCGCCATCTCTCGAAAAAGTGTTCAAACTGGTGACAAACATTTATCGACAAGTAAACAAAAGTGGTAACTGACTTTGATGAGGTCAGCCATCTAACGAACAAACCTGCAAACAACTTGCATATGTTTACCAACAGTAAACAGAGACGGTTAAGAGGTAAATAAACAAACAACTGCGTTAACAGTTTGAACCGTTCTTCAATAGATGGAGCCTCGACCTAAAGTTACTTCATTTATGCGCGAAAATTTAAAATTACATTCTTCGTTTATATTTTCATTTAATTCTTATTTCTCCAAAGTCTTACTTGCTTTTGATACAATATGATTAATCTCTAATTACGGAGATCTTTACCTTTAATTTCAGCCGCCAATCATCTAAACAGCTTCTCATAGAGAAATTTTAATATTTTTACTAGGTTGTAAGTGACAATTAGACGAAAATTAGTACCACCCGTTTACCGCTATGTGGTGATAGTGTTTCAGTGCCCATAAATCGATTAAATCATCACTTTTTAATATCACGTGCTTGCAATATAAAAACTATGCTTAATCCAGCTTCCATGGTTGATAAAGTTATCAAAAGATTTTTATTTCGTCACTGTAAGAGAGAGACATTATAAAGATAGTGTATTATGTGATATAGTTCTTAGAGTGCCACAAAATTCTTACCTGTAGACCAGTCTATGATTTGCATGTTTTAATCAAATAGACTGGACTACAGGTATGCGTAGTTCTTAGCTTGGTATCGTTTTCTAAAGATATATACCTTTGAAAACGATACCAATTACCAGGTCTCACCACGAGGAGGTGACTACGCTTACAAGGAGAATCTCAGGGCTTATCCTCTCCGATTTGGTAGGCTTGTAGCGCACAATAATTGCAATCAGAATTATAACTGCAGATGGGCAATCATTCTCAAGAAAAATGAGTGTAAAATTTGGGAAAACTGCTTATTCGGGAGTATTTAAGTAATAAAAACACGTAATACTTTGTCTCTGATTCAAATCATGTCACTTGTTGTCATAAATTACTTTTTTAGTTAACAATTATTATATATATGTTAAACTGTAATAGATTATATTACATATGTTAACTTATGGTTAACTAAAAAATATTTATGAAGAAAGTGTGACGAGATTTGAACCAGTGAAAAACTATTACGAGTCTTTATTACTTAAATATACCCAAATAAGTGGGTTCCACAACCTTTGCATTCACTTTTTTGCTCACCTACGATTATACTTCGGGTTACAATTACTGTACACATACGCCTATAAGCCTACCAAATTTCAACACATTATGAGAGGATTTATTCTGAGATTCTCCTTGTTAAAGACCCGCCGGAAACACACTTAACAATACAACAAAATACAATACAACAATATGAAGGCGCCTTCAAAAACCCAACACTAAAATCAACGAGTTCGCGAGCTGCCACTTAAGACGCTTTGGAATGTGCAACGAAAAACTAAGAGCAAAAGATTTCCAAGTAGCTAGTACAATGCCATGAATATCTCGTATTATGATTAAGTTGGTATAAATTTACCAAAGTTTGTTTTAAAAAAGCTGATAAACATTTGGCTCGATAACGCGAATACTATTTGTACTTCCCACCCCTTTCCCTTAACCCTTAACGCGTACCCCAAAACCCCCTATCGCTAATCTACACCCCATAGCCCCCAAAAACCACCCCATATCCTACACCGATTCTAAAAACCCCACCGCCTAACTCGCGATCCTCCCAACCCCCGCCATCTAATCCACCCTCACGGAAAACAGAACTACCACAGGGCAGATGACCGTACATAGGTACACATAAGCTCCGGTGTTAGCCGGAGGGCCCCATGAGACCGACGGTGCCAGATCCCTGTGCTAGTTCTCCCAACCCGTTCCCCCCTACTACGACTCCCTTCCCCCCAAATATACCCCTGAAATACCACAAGGCAGATGTCCGTACATAGGTAACATAAGCTCCGGTGTTAGCCGGAGGGCCCCATGAGACCGACGGCCCCAGATCCTTGTGCTACTTCCCCACCGTACCCCCTACCCCCGCGACGCGACCCAACTCCCTACCCCTCGCGAAACCCACCCGCCCAAACACCCCTGAACTACCACAAGGCAGATGACCGTACATAGGTACACATAAGCTCCGGTGTTAGCCGGAGGGCCCCATGAGACCGACGGTGCCAGATCCTTGTGCTAGTTCCCCCCCTACCCCCGCACCTTACCACCCACAAACCCACCGCACCACATCTACCCCACGGACGGATAACCCACGAGCGAACCCCCCCAACCCACCACCCATAACCGACGCGCCCCGATTACCCCTTACCCAAAACCCCCTAACTGTTAGAAAACCCCCCTACCCTTAACCCCCTAACGCGAACTACTAACCTAACACTAATCCCCTCAAATAGTATTCACGTTATAGAACCAATTTTCGGAAACGCGATTAAATGGTCGCAACACTACTATCTAAATCGCGAGATATATAGTGGCACTGTACGGCTACTCGGTTATCATGTTGCTGTTAAACCGCAACGATCGATCGAAAAGGTTCGCGAAAACTCGCGATAGTCAGAAGAAAATACGCTCGAAAGATCGTAACGATCGACCGAGAAGGCTCGCGAAAACTCGCGATAGTCAGAAGAAAACACGCCCGAAACATCGTAATGATCGTAATGATCGATTGAAAACGCTCGCGAAAACTCGCGATAGTCAGAAGAAAACACGCCCGAAAGATCATAATGATCGATTAAAAACGCTCGCGAAAACTCGCAATATTCGGGCGAAAACACGTGCTAAGAATCGCTATAATAGATAGCGAACACGTGTGATAATGTGCGGGAACGCACGAAGAAACGCTAGCGAGAGTACGCGCGTACCCGTGACGTCACGGAACGATGTGTCAACATGTGTTCGATAACACAACCGACACAGAGACGTCGTCGGTAGGAAGGTCAGCCGACGACTAACGTGTTGCCAATGAATGAGCAGTATATCACCCACGAGTTGCGCAGTTGAGCGACATGCGCAATAGTGCATGCTCCGTGGCATACCATTGATCATCACTGAAAGAAAGTATGATCATGAATATGAACATTTATTTTGCTATATTAATAATAATTTACCATATTTTATTTGTTTACGCAATAAATTATCACTGCACCCGTTGTTTTTTATTGCTTAATTATCATTTATTACGCGAATATAGCGGTTTTTTACGTTAAACAGAGTTATTCTTAAATTTCTTCGTACTTAATGAACTGCAACTAAATTCTTCATAGTTTTTAAACATTTCGATAGTATTTGCAAAAGTTTATATAAAATTTATTATATTTTGTAAAAATATTAACAATACATACCAAGAATATACAGAACATATTCTTTTAACAATTAACGACGTTTTAGAATCGTAAATTTATAGTACCTTTACACACACGAATAATGTATTAAATTTTAATTGCTCGTGCAATAAATTATTACAGTATCTACTTACCGGAATTGTTTAATTAATTATTAGTTTGCAAATATAGCCAATTTTTAACACGAGGTAGTTATTTCTAAATTCTTTTTGTGCTCAACGAAGTGCCACTAAATTATTTATGTTTCTATGATTTTTAAACGTTTTGTAACTATTTTCAATGATTAATGTAAGATCTTTTAATATTTCATTACACTTCCAATAGCAAATAAAAAACGAGAATACTGCCGTGCGCAATCTATGAGGTAAAGATGTTAATATAAGAAATTACTTATTATAAATAAAATCCGAACAGAATTTACATGAGAAGGAAGTATGGGTGTTATGAAAGAAGAAACAAGCATAAAAGTTCGTAGATAACTGCCAGAAATGAAAAGGTGGAACCAATCTCACGTGTGCCTATCAAGAAAACCAAGCATTTTCAAGCTCCTAAAGTAAAGAGTCGGCAATTATGATTAACCTATACTGAATTTATCTTGATGTTTCGCTGGTATAAGTGGTGGAGTTATGTGTAAGCGATTGAAAGTGAGTTCTTATGACAAAAACTTTTTTTACACGTTGCAGTTTAATAAATATATGCGTACATACATATACGGTTAAGCATTAGCAACGTATAGTGGCATATAATAATTATGCAATTTATCTTTTTGCAATATATAAAATCATTTTTAAATTTTCCGCATATCTAAACCATTTTAAAAACGTTAATGCTCCCATCTCTCTAAAAAGTGCCCAAACTGGTAACAAACATTTATCGACAGGTAAACAAAAGTGGTAACGGACTTTGATGAGGCCTGCCATCTACCAAAGAAACCCGTAAACAACTTGCACATGTTAACCAACAATAAAAAGAGGCAGAGAATAAACAACATAGCTGCTCCACCTATATGGTAAACAATCGAATTACTTCGTTAAAAGTTTCAATCGATAGTAAACATAAACTATGCATAAACCTTCTACATTAAAAATCACTAATTTTAGTTTGCGGTTCCATCGGTTGAAGAATGATTGAAACTTTTAACGAAGTAGTTTGTTTATTTACCGTATAGGTGGAGCAGCTATGTCTTTTTCTCTGCCTCTTTTTATTGTTGGTAAACATGTGCAAGTTGTTTACGGGTTGCTTTGGTAGATGGCAGGCCTCATCAAAGTCCGTTACCACTTTTGTTTACCTGTCGATAAATGTTTGTCAACAGTTTGGACGCTTTTTGGAGAGATGGCACCATTAACGTTTTTAAAAGTTTTGATATGCGGGAAGTTTAAAAATGATTTTATATATTCCAAAAAGATAAATTGCATAATTATTGTATGCCACTATAAGTGGCTAATGCTTAACCGTATATGTATGTACGCATACATTTATTGAACTGCAACGTGTAAAAGTAATCGGACACTTCATAAAGTTATTGACATCATTATTTATATGTAAAGACTAAGAATTCAAGTGCTTTAACATGATCTTAATCATTTGCATTAATTGAGTTCCTGTCATCGGTGTTTTACTTTGTTATACACAAAACCACGTAATGTGCTTTAAAAAACTGAAAGATAACAAAATTCCGATTCAGGAAAAGGTTCTTTTTTAAATAATCAAGACGTAATCAGGGAGTGTTAATACGTGTTTTTCCACGACAAAAACTTTTTCGAAGTTCTTTTTCCATTACAGGAGTATCCTTGTATGTTGAAAATAAGAATAATAGGCAGTCAAGATTTCGCGCGGCTCGTGTCGCAGGCTTGGACGGTCGTCGAAGATAATTAATTTAATTAATTGTTTTTGACTTTTAACGCTGAACTTGAACGTTTTAAAAACTATAATTTCCAATGGAATTCTTATTAGTTGAAATGGCTTAAGAAATACTTTACTGTTTGATGATTGAAATCTATAGAAAAATAAGGAGAAAAAGGTAGAATACTAAAATGTTAGGAAAACAAATTAAACGACACTGACAGAAAATGAGTCCCTCATTGAACACTTCTATCCAACAGTAGATCACATGGCTGTAAAATGCAGTATACGCGTTACTGGAAAATACTTTCTTAACCTGTGCCAATTAAAAACTGTTACGATGACTTTTCAGAGAAGTTTCTTCTTTAGAAATGTCTATAGAATCACATACCATATACAGTTTTCCTGTAAAGTAAGTTTTTTGTAGCTATGTTAAAATATGAAATAATGTGGCATAGAGAGTACATATTTTTTAAATTTTGACAATCATTTAACGTTATTTAAAAGCATAAAATATTATATCTGTCGATATTGACACATTCAGGAATCTCTTCTTTTTCTTTCAAGCCGAGATAAATGTTTTTATTGTTTCTGGTATTCAAGCAATACTTCATTTTTGTTAAGCACAGCGTGTTTTTACAAAAATTCCTGCTTTTCGATAAATGCCCGTAGATAATTCTATTTTCGGATTCGTTTTCAGCGAACATAGCTCTACTAGAATCACTCATTAAACATTCAGTTGATTATTGCAAATTAAAATACGTGTTGGGTAATATTATTTGAATAAAGCACAGCGCTATACTTGCTGATAATTTCCATTTACGATTATAAATTGTTACTGCTAAAATGATTTTGTAAAATACGCAAAAATTAATACCACAGATAAAAGTGAGAACCATTTAATATAAACAAGAGGTGAAAAATTAAATAAAGCATTTTGTTCAAAAGTTTTTTGACCTCGTATACTTTAATTGTACTTAGAGTAACAGTATTATATCATTTACAAACATGAATGTGGCACGTCTGCAATGTTCATATCACAAATCATAATTATGGCAATTATACCCGGCTTCATAATTAACAAAACTGATGTTTTTTTCTAGCATCTATAACCGACCTGCAGCCATTTTTAAAAGATTCGTTTCATTTTTTTAGTACCGAGGAGCCAAATTTGGGATACAAGGTTTGATGTAATGTCTACTAGAGTCCTCAACTTTTGGGTTATTTATACATAAACATGCACGATTCTTTACAATCTCATATATTGCACTATTTTGATTATAAATTGTTTAAATAAACATTATGGTAGACAAATGTTATTGTATCCATGTCTAATATTTAAGTTACTATTGACCGAAATAAATATCAATAAATGAAATTTATAAGAATTACATCAGTACTCGGCACTAGAAGGTTAAAGAATCCTAAATTGCTCGTGTCATAGAACTACGACGCAGGAGTTCTATATTGTTTAAATTATATCACTTATTTTGATTTGTCTTAATTACGCGAGACAGAGAGGATGGTAAAATGTGTAACACAACTGTATTTCATAATATTTTGTATACTCAAAATTAGAGTATGTCAGGAAATGACAACTTAAATAATTCATTTGATAATAAAGTGTTTCCTATAATTATATGTATATTTGTATGTAGAAACGAATTTGGATACAATTTTTGAATATTAAGTATTGCAAAATTTGTTGGTGTGTTCTATCTGCGTACGTCAAAACTGTGTAATATTATACATTATACATACAAATTTCCTACTACTTCATTTCGTCAATGTTAATGCATGTAACGATGTTAGAGTTCCTATATATTCAACTTATAAATTCATCTAAATAACATTTGATGCTAATATCTTCCTGGGTGTCTTTAAAGCGTGCTACAATAAAATATTTGTAGCCCTTGCGAAGAAATTATACTTATTATAAATGTTAAACATTTTACAAAATTTAAGAAAATTCTAGCTTATAAACCTTTTTCCCTCTGTATTCTTTTTGACTTTTTAAGCAATCACGATCACTTTTGATTGATCATGGATGAGACCCAGTTTTTCGATTTCAACCACGAATCCGTGGCGGCTTTTATAATACCTATAGGAAGAGAAATTTGTTTCAGCTATCAGCTAGGCGGTATAGCTTTGGCAGTTTGTCCAAAACCTAGATTAGGCCGTGTGCCAAACCACGACATTTTCCACTCTAACGTCTCTTGCAACAACCGCTCCTCTTCAGGTGAAAAATGCAAAAGAGTAGCGACTGCTCTTGTTAAGTGAAGAGCCTTAAACAAACAAATGAAAAATATGTTCAAGAAAAATTGAAAGAATTCCAATATATTGTTTTTAATTCGTGAGTAAAGCCAAAGCTACATAGCTACTTCACAAGCAGCGTGTTACACATCGTGTTTTCTTCTTTGAGGTAGGAACTGTATGTTTTTAATGTAACTAATTAGGCGTACACGCAATACTTTAGCAATACATTTTTAGTGTATATATAAAATAAATTTTATTTCATCATAATATCCAATATCTAAAGGGAAAAATTCCAATTTTTTTAAATAAACTTAAATCAATGATTAAATCGATATTATTATAAAAATTCGGAAAATAATCAAAGAAATTAATGATATTATAAAAACAATTAATCTTGATATTGAGGATATTGCGAAATATAAAAGTCCTGTAAAAGCAAAACGTTGTTTGTTACGTATCGTTTTTATGTTACAATTTTTAATAATTAATAAATATTTATACGAACATAAACCGTTTTAGAAATTGATATATTAGATTTACCTCATATTCCCTACTTGTTAGGAACTTTATAAGAACATGTTTAAGATATTTGAAGTTAACATCATCGTCTCTCGTACTATTGTGCCTAGCAGTGACTGTTTTAGATGAGCTAGGTTTGAGAATCGCTGCAGATGGTTCGGCATCACTATCCAATGATGAAGATGGTACTCTCAACTCTCGTTGAAGGGTCTTCTTCATATCTGTTAGTCGTTGCTGTAAGACCTTGATTGTCTAAAAATATATTCGGCAATTAGTATCTTCTAGAATATATGTTTTCATCTTTCTATTTCTTCAAGCTCTACCTTAGTCTTTTCATTCAATTGCTCCTCTAAGTCCATTAAGCTACTTTTAAGCAGTTTCTCACTTCTTTCCATTTTCTTTCTATTCTGTTCTACTTCCTCCAATTCTAACATTCTCTGTTTGGTTTCCTCCAACGTCGCCATTATTTGTTCTACTTCTTTGCTTTTACTTTGTAAATTGTGCTCTAAAGTTTCTAGTCTATTTTGTAGCTCCGTATTCTCAACTTCTTGGCGTCGATTCTCTTGTTTCACAATTTCAATATCCTGAGAAACTTGAGCGTTTCTCAGCAGTGCAGTGTCCTTTTCGTTCTTTTCTTTCTCTAGGCATATTTTCAACGTTGCCGAGGCTGTTCTTTCAGATTCCAAGTCTTCTCGCAATCGTGCTACTTGTAAGTGTAAGGAAGAGTTGTTCGTTCGTTCTCCTTCCAGAGACAAACGGGCATGAGCTAATTCTGAGCTAGCAGTTGAAAGTTTTATAGTTGCTTCCTCCAGGTCTTTCTTCAGCTGGATGATCTCCTTTGACGACGATTCCTGATAAAGAAAAGAGACAAGCACTATAACGTGAGTGGTATCTAATATGAGATCTTCAAATAAGACAGTCATAATTTGCCATCAATTGAATTTCTTGAAATATACTCCTTGTTATACGTTTTGTTGAATTGTTAACGTAATGGTAGAAAATTGAAAAAAATTTAAGCAGAATAAGTATTTTGTAAAATCGATCTAAGTACGAGTAAAATTAACATGGAGCAATAATGAAAATATCTTTTTGACCATTATGCATAAGTTTTTACCATTTCAGCTGAATCTAGAATATATGTACAGATTAATGTATATACTTATTGTAAACATTTTTAAGTTAAAAGCATTGTGAGATGTAAACTAAATTTTAAATAATGGAAATAAAAAAGAATAAGTGAAGCAATTATTCTGTTCCATTAATTTTATAACATTTTTGCAACTATAGCACTTGGAATAAGATCCCACGTGTAGAACTGAATATCATAGAAACAACGAATTTATATAAAGAAAATTCATTTTGTGTACAATATTTAAATAGAGATATTTCGTCTGCGCTATTAATACCAAAATACAAACGTGTAATAAATTTTAATTTGAATATACTCGTATAGTTCTTTACTATGGAGGAAATTCTTTACTATTATTTCTGACTCTTCAATAAAATTGTCAATTCTATTCAACCATTCTATTTTCTATTCTACATAATATACGATACGTTTCCCTTTAATTGTATCCGCCTGGATACGCATTCCAAATGTTTAGAGCAACGTAAATGTAATCGGACTGTGTCGTTGGTGTGGTAAAATATAACATGATTTATTTAACCCTGTAACAAAACGACCGTGTACACATTCGTGTATGTATAATAATATATAAAAAGCCATTTGAAAGAGGGGATATAAAAATGGGTCAAAAACAAGCACAAAAACGAATGCAATAAACGATGTAATTTATTTGATCTGTTCTTTATTCCACAAATAAAATATACAGAAATGCGATCGTACATAAAAATATCATTATGTTGATACTACCTAATTTCAATATACAAATACACGCGAAGAGAAAATGTAGGATGTTTAAAAGTTGACTACAGTCTTCTTTGTTCATTAACATATAATGCTAACTTCGATAGAATATAATGTACATCGTAATTTTTTGCATGCTTATAAAGATAAATAAAAAAAAAAAAAATTATAAACAAAAGAGTGTGCTAGTAAATATGCGTAAAAATAAATGTTCTGTGCGTTAAGCGTCAAGCATCTTAGAGATAACATGCAAGTATGTAGACGATATGTAGTTTTGATTTACAAGTAAACAATCGTTTCTACGCGTTTATATGCATATACACGTTCCAAATACTTTTACACTTCCAGTGTGATGTCAAAAACATTCCATACTTTATAGAATCACTAGATAGCTATAATAGACTATAAAATAAACAACTTTGCACGATTATAGTTAATTACTTCATATAAAAAACATAGTACCCGAGGTCGATATATCGACTACTTCTTTGAAGCATTTCGAAAAAAATGATGTTATAAAATTCATCATTTAATGGGAATAGTTATATCCAATATTGCAACATGACTGAAAAAACAAAATGCGGAAAAAAGTTTCCAGTAAAAAGTCGTTCAAAAACTTGAAAGATTATCCATTTTATACTGCAATCATTTAAAAATTACTATTTGATAAATGGGGAATGTTCGTTTTGTATCGTAAAATCTAATAGGACATCCTCTTCAAAACAATCTAGTCCATGCACTACATATCGCGGTAACTCACAATTTGTTGTTTAAATTCGTCCACCTCATCATCGACGCTGGCACGGAGCTCTTTTAGTTCCGTGGCCATCTCGTCGATGTCCTCTGCCATGCGCAAAAGCTTGGCGTCTTTCGTCGCCATGACAACATTGTTCACCTCTATTTCAGCTTCTAGTTGCTTGATCCTTTGCTTCAGTCTTTCACTTTCTTCTTCGACTCGTCTCCTCTCTAAACCTTCTTCACCAGCTTGTCTGCTAAGTCTTCCAACTTGTGTCTCCAAGCTAGATATTTTTCCTGACCAACTAGTCTTTATATCGGACAAATGAAGATGGGCTTCCTCTAACTTCCTCTCTAACAATGCCCTTTCTCTCATAAGATCAGCTATTCTCTCATCCACTGTCACCTGATCATTAGTCTCTAAAGCAATCCTTTGTTCTAATACGAAAACTTTATCCTTCAAGTGACGTACTTCTTCTTCAGTTTGTGCCAATTGACAGGATAGCTGAGCTCTCTCGCGTTGAGTAGAATGACGCAGTGTCTCCATTTCATCCTGGAAATGGTGATATTATTACCGAAAATGTTTTTTTTGTTTTTATCATTATTACATTTTGCTTTGTAAAGCTTTATTGCAAACCTTACCAAAGCACTGCCAATACATAAAGATGAATAGAATATTAGAAATAATCCAAACCTTATGAAGCCAAGAATAAGCAAATGATGAACTTGATGATTAGTGACAATAATGCTAAAGGTGAACAAAATGAAAAAATAAATGTAAAGTAAAAGTAAATAGTGTTAAACAAACTTTTTGTACAAAAATTGATGAAGATTTCCAATTGCTAAAAATGAATAAGACAAAAATTCAGTTTTGTTACAAACATCGTTTTATCGTTTAAAATAATTATTCCACGCTGTTGCGAGAGTAACAACATTGGAGCGTGAGTACTGCAGTAAAAATAGTTTAGATGTTTTAAATAAAATTTTATTATATTAGAATGAACATCTTTTTTTTTTTTAATTATTAAACCACTTCCACTAATTAAGACATGCAATTCTCTTATATTATAAAATTTTGCACCAAGGAGAGAAGTACATAAAGAGCAACATTGATGTAAGTAAAATCTATAGAAGTTATTTACGTTGCAGAATAGCAGCAAAGCTTTAAAGACGTACCTCTAGCATCAGCGGTAGCAGCAGCGAATTAGCGGAAAATACCGCCTACTCTGATCTCCAATGCTCTCGTTTATCAAAGTTTTCCAATCTTCATGCGTATGTTGTTTTCACAAAACTTTTAGTATCACTTATGTTTGCTCATGTTCCATAACTAATAAAAGAATACTGTGTTTTCTTGTTCTCTTTTTTTTTCATAATTTGATTATGCTCAACAAAGTGCCTACGTTTTAATGTCTTAATAAAATGGATGCAAATACTTATTATCAAACACTGAAAGTAGTTTTTTAAAACACAAATAAGAGTTATGGAACATATGCTCATGTTTTATTTCAATATATATTTCAAAATATTCGAAATATTTCGATAATTAAGATTCTTGACTATAAATCACATGTTCATCATAGATTGGTATTGTGTCAATATAAAAAATGTGCAAAAAAACATGGCCAACCGTGACAAAACAAAAAGCTGTATATAAAATTAAAATAAGAAGAAAAAATAGTGGAAGGCTTAAAAACCAAATAAATTTTTAAACAGAAGCGTGCTTACACCTAAAAAATATATATGGTCATTAATTTCATAAAAAACCATATGTTATCTAATCAGTATAACCATGATACTTTAGAATCCATTACAATAGATTTTAAATGGACTGACTTTACCATGCAGTTTTATTGTTTTCTATTATAACAAATTGTATACTTTAAATTAATATATAGCATAATAAAAGAAAAACTGGTTTTTAAAAACTGAGCGATGTTTATGATATATTAATATCTAATATTTGTTTCTAAAATAATATAATATTACATATAAACATTTGAAGTAAAAAATAGTTTAACTTTATTAGGAATAATATTATTTATAATAATAACAAATTTAAATTATCATCTTAAATCCACGTATTAATGTGTTTTCACGTTTTCCCGCATTAATAAATTTGTATACGCTAGAGTACTTTAACAGTAAAAATATTAATAAATTACACAAGTTATTATACACCCAGAATTATTAATTATAGCAAATATTTCAATAATAACATTAAACTGCATTTTTATCTTGTAAAACATATATTGTAATAAAAATAACATAATATATAATGTTCAGGAAATAATATATTCTTCCTTAATGTGCAAACTGTAAAATTCTGTAAAATCATGATGCACTTCGTAAGTAAATGTAATTATAAAATATTATAGGATATATTAATGTAGAACGGTAGTTATAGTTATATAATTAAATATGTAATAATTCAATGTTAAATGTAGATACGTATGGATGTATGGTTATCCGAAATCACGTGTAGCCGAGTTGTCGAGTTAAACTCGGAAAAAATCGGACAAACTCAAGCAAGTAACTGAGACATATGAATTCTTGAGGAACCTGATACTTTCAAGTCGATTAAAACAAAGAAAAAATTTGTTTCGACTTTAACCATAATTATATGAAAATCATAAATTCATAACAGAATTTATACATAATACATAACATAACCGATTCTGTGGAATCATTTGATTTTTCTCTCGTCCAGATCGATCCAAAATTATCGAGTTACCCGAGAATTCGTAGGTCTCGGGTATCTGCCTCAACCCGCAATATTGGATATACGCATATCCCTATAGATATATCACTTTTAGACCATTTTGGTATAATGTGGGAAAGAAAATTAAGATTTCAAAATAAGAGATGTGTATATATTTATATTTAAACAAAAAATAAAATATGCTCCATGTTTACTTACTCAAATTTTGTTGATTAAATAACTTATATTAACACAATCATTTATAATTATGTTAACATAATTCCGAAGTTTATAGCGTATCTTATATGATAATTAAAATTGAACAAAGCAACTGTAATTTACTCACCTGTACATTATTTAATTCATCTTCATATCTTCTAAGACGGGAGACTTCACTTTTTAAACTTTCCATTTCTGCAGTTACTGTTTTTAAATGATGTGCTTTTTCCTCAACTTCTTGTTCTTTTGCCAATAGCTTAATTTAAAAAAAGAAATAGATAGTTACATATAAATCAAGATAGTAACTTATTTAACCCTGCCATTCTCTTCAAGTTTATATTATTTAAAATGAATATGTTTTAATAAGTAATATATATTTAATAAACATACTAGTCATGTGGAAATACCCATATTATCGGTATAAAATTCCTAATCCGATATTAATTCAAGATTTGATATTCGAATCCAAAAATAAATCATACACTTTACAATTTAATTTAAAATAAAACAATTTTTCATACAGTGTTTTTTCCCCTTATGGATACTTATATTCGATTACACAACATATATGAAAACACTTTCGAATTAAAGAATTGAAAGTCGGTCGGAAAAATCATGTACATCTCTAATAAATATTAACCCTTTCGCTACTACGGGCGACTATAGTCGCCCTCCATAAGATGCCACTGAGGTACTATGGGTGACTATAGTCGCTTTTCGTAAAATGCCGCGTATCGGGCCTACGACGAGCGTATGCAGTTATGCGGTTCTCCAACTGTAATTAAAAGTGTACATGTTAAGACGTTATAAACACCCTATTTTGAAAAAAGTTTTTTTTTTCAAAAACACCGTTTCAAAGCAGCTCAGGTTGTAGTTAGCCGTGCAGTATTGTCGCGGCACGCCGCAGCAACCCTTTCAGCGGGAGTATCGCGGCGCAGAACCCACCCGTAGCGAAAGGGTTAATTTTCTCATATATGTTTTTCAAGTCACTATGATTAAAATGTACAAATATGGAAAGTACGTAAAGAAAACAGCAGGGTGAAAAGACAAAAATATACAAAAACATACTAGATGTTTTATTTTTGCCATTTCTTGAGTTTGAAAACCTTCTAATTGTTCTGCATCTTCTTGAAAACTATATAATTTTTTTTTATATTCTGAAACATGTTATCCTTATTGAAAATTTTGAAATTTTATATATATGCAGTTAATTATTTTAAAACAATTATATATTTTATGTTATGTTATGTATAAATAATAATAATATTTATGTATAAATATTGCTCATTTATATTTTTTAAATTTCTATCATGTTTTCATTTCAAAACATATACCTTCCGCATCTTTAAGAGCTAATTCCAATGATCGTTTTGTGCTTTCTACATTTCTTAATTCCTCCTCTATTTTATTCTTGTCTTTTTCTTGCTTTTCAACAACTTTTTTCCATTCCTTCTCTTTTTCAAACAACTTTATTTTCCACTCTTCTTCCTTCTTTTCTATTCGTTTTAATAACTCTGCCTCTTTCTTTGCCAATTTTCTATGCCATTCATCTTCTCTATTTTCAAGCTTTTTAATATCTTTAGCAGAGAGTTGCATACCATCACTTAATTTAAGATCAAAGCTGTTATCTTTTTTCAACGAAATAGGTGGAGAAGGCGAAGCTGCATTTTCTTCACGTGAACCATCTAATGAAATCTGAGACCCACTAATACTACTTGTAGATCCCGCCTAAAAATTAATATTGTTTTCATTGATTAATGCATATAACTAGCAATTTATATCAATTTGTATTATGTATATAAATTTGTACAATTTATATTTTTAAATTATATTTTAAATATTTACTTTATTGAATTTAAAGTACACATGTTTTTAATTGAAAGAAATTATGTGAGTTATGTTAGTACTCAGTATACCAGTCAGTCTTATAATTATACAAAATCGGATACATGTGCAAGGAATATTAATGAATCATCTGATAAACACATGTAGCAATAAGTAATATTTAATTTAAAATACTGTCAACAATTCCTTCACTAAATAATGATACTTTAAAATAACTGGAGAATTGATAACTGACTATAAATAAATATATTATACATTAATAGAGACGATAACATTTCCACATTGATAATGGATACACACACAAAAATCAAAGTTTACCTGAGACATATGCCTCGAATTAATACCACGCACGTTGCCGGCATTTCTAACGACAGTTGACACGTCACTCCCTATTTCCTCTCGTATTTTATTTTTAAGTGTTGCAAACATGATGTAATAACCTCTAACAAGACAAGACAAGCAGAAAATGACAATTACCACCTGTCAATGTCAATATTGTGCTGACTTTTCTATTCGTATACCGAGGGAATGTTAGAGAGAAGGAAGTAAAAACATAACTCGCCAAAGATTCATTCTTTACTAATGCACAAGAACCGGTTTAATCGAGTCATGTTTAAATAAATTTGATATGCACAGCTACAAACTTTCCACTCATTTAACTCCCGCATTAAAGGTAAACGTCTGCCATACTGTCTAACCACTTAAGTAATCACTAGTTTTGAAGTTTCATATATGCTGTATGGATAGTACTCTCTACTTTAGAAACTTAACCCGAGATGTGCAGGGCGAAATGCAAATAACTACATTTGCAAAATTCCACGATAAAAGTTGTTTATAGGTTACAAAAATATTATTATACGGTACATGAAAATTATTTAACTTGTGTATATTTTCAGTAAAAAAAGAACGAGAACTATGCACTAAATGAACACAAAACTTTTTATCTTCCCGTATTCAGAGATAATTACATAATGTCATCACTATTATATTAAACGGCGTTTTGCTGTGACTCATTTTTACTATCGTTGTCAACCAATAAAATTATTGTCATGCTAGGAATATTTTATTTTTATAATAAAAGCGAATATTTAATGTTGGTAGCATTGGTATAGAAAATAATATATGATGTGCATTTAGCGCATGCAGCGGTAGCACTTGGAATTAGTATTTTTAAATTTGACGGTTTGAGAGTGCATTTGAGCTGGATTTTCATTTGTTTTTTGGTAATGAAGATAGATAAAAAATCGGGGACATCATGGACGAAACAGCTGCTACGTCAAATTATTTCGATATGTAAGTAAATGCACATAATTCTATATATTACATATAATACTATGTTCTTCAAAGTTGGAGATTCTTTTTAATGTATTGTTTTTGTAACATTACACTACAAATTTAAATAAAATTGTAATTTTATATTGCTTTAATTTATATTTTGTTTTGTATTTTTCATACAAAATATGAAACTGTAAAAAAGCTTTATATTCCAAAAAGTTATACAAATTGAATAAAATACTTTCTAATGATTGTGAAAATATTTTAACAAAAAAGTTAGAAAAAAGCTGATGTTGTTTTGTTTTGCAATTTATTTATGTACATTTCATATTTTCAATAATAATATTTAAAAAACTATTACAAACAATGTTTAATGTGTTGTAAATAGTAGGAAACGATTTTGCCGACAGTTTTCATGAAACGTTTAATTAATGGATAAATACCTTATAAGTTATAGTAATCTTGTTTTATTATGCTGGGCTTGTAAAATTACTTAATTGTTTGAAAAATTATTTATACCCCGTAAAAGATATAAAAATCATTGAATATATCTTTATGTAATGTTTCTTAAGATTAGATTTTAAGGTTAGAAGTAAGCATTAAAAGCTTTAAATTAATATTATATTGTACTTACTTTAGTTGTTATTATTTCTTGAATTGTATATAAATTATTAAAATAATTTTATTTCCAGATAATATCATGATTCTAATTTAATCATGTACTATCATTATCTGTCTTATTATATTACTATTATTAACAATAAATTTTAATTGAATATAGTAGAAAATTAATATTTAACAATAATTCATTGAGTTTTTCTGTATTGTAATTAAGAATATGAATTAGAAATTAAAAGATTACCTCATTAAATATGTTAATAAAGTAAATAAATATAATTTTAGTTGAGTGAAAATGTTTATAAATAAAACTGTATTCTATATCTGATGTCAATTAAATTATGATATGTAATAAATTTTCGTAATTGTTAATGGGATATTTATAATGTAATGTTTATTTCTAGGATGTATATTTCATCTGGGTAATATTGTATGTGTGTTATGATACATGCATAAAATGGATGTAAAAGATATCAAAATTACATAGTGCATTAATCTATGTAGTTTTTTACACCATCTATAATAAACATTGAATTCATTGTCTGTTTATTTAAACAATGACTATCTCGTCAGACAGGGTTAGAGATCACTGTACACTTCAGTGGTTCTCAAATTTTAGAGGTTAAAATTAAAAAATTCAAATCATCATGTATTTTAATAATTACAGAATTTATGCTGTGATTATGTATATGTAATTTCATGTTCTTTTCTATGTTTTAACAATTATAAAACATAACTTCTTATTTTTTTTTAGTATTTAAATAACATATTGTTTACATTATTCGTTTATTTATCTTAGATATATGGTTTGTACCTAAGTTTACTGTTTTGTCAAGTCGTAAATTCTAATACATACACTTCAATAGAAACCCTTGTTTTGTTTTTATAATTACAAAGTCTCTTAAAGAAACGTGTCGCTATTAATTGCGCGAGGAGAATTACGTTTCTTCGAATTATGTTTGTAGACCGTACAGGGATGGGCTTTAATCGAAAAAGTAGAATCATAAAACGCCAAGCAAATAAAATGAGCAATACTTGGTATGTAATCTATAATTGCTTTACACGTCAGAAATTCATGAAATTTTGCCCATGCAGAAGGTATGCTTTCTAATAATTTTTTATAGTAGTAATGATATTTAATTAAATTTTATATAAAATTTTTTATAATTATGGAATTCGCTAATTAAATTTATATAAATGTTTTGAAGATTTATTGATGCTTGTAGACTGATGCTTTCTTCTAAATGGTTTAAAATGTACAATGGCACAGCTGAGCTGAATGCGCGGATTAACAATACCAAGAAAATAATTAAACATATCACATAAATATCTCATACAGTATACGTATGTGTTTTTTATGAGCTCTATTATATCGCTTGCTTGTTTCTGCAGTTCTTTTGTTTTAAAATTTTAAGTTGCCATTTACTAATCTTGTGCCATTTATCGTTGTCCCTGAAAAGATTTCAAAATTTTCTATCGCACTATATGTTTCACAAGTAATACAATTATTTAATAATTAAAGTCTTACGTTATCTACGTCATCATTATCACTTAAAATTTATCCTACACTTTACTAAATCGATTAGTCATTTTTCAATGACTGTCTATCATCTCTCAGTGAATGCTTAATTGAGAGACGCTGTATTTGACCGATGTACGCCGCGTTTCATCTTCTTACACCCTTGCTTCTCTATCTGTTTTTGTCGTTCTACCTTCCCTCCGTTCTCCGTCTGCTCTTTATCTCTGTTTCACCCGTACCCCTCCGCCGCCCCCGTTTTAGTCCATTCGGTTGGGGTCCATGCGTCGGCCTTCGGTGCTCTTCGGCCAGCCACACGAATTTTCCGACCTTAAACCCTCCGTGCGCTCGTGCCTCCCCTCGATTAGAGCGTGAGTCGTGTCGCCGCCTGCCTTTAGTTACGTTCGATCTGTCGTTAGAGTAGGACCTTTCGTGGTGTCGCGTACGGTATTTGTAGTTCGTCGTTTCGTTTTGCTGAAAGAACACGCGTTAGTCGTTATTGATAAAGACAACGCCTGACTGGACCAAGTGTTTAAACATTCTTATACGTTCAACGTAAGGTTAAGAAGATCAATTTTTTTTTTTTTTCAAACCAAAAGTTCGTCTTCCTTTCGTCGAGTGAGTTCATTCCTCGATACCATGGAAGATGATAAACGGCCAGCGACAAAATTGTTATTATTCTCCAAGAGGACTGTGCTAAAATACAAACTGCTGATTCAGTGACCGGGTGCTGTGTTTTTTGGACACCACGCATGCCGCAGACTGTGTTTTCGTCGTTTTTTCTTTTCGTCACGGGTCGGACGTGTCAAACAGTTTTGTGCTGGAGAAAAACGTGTTTCGTGAACAGGAAGTACGTGCATTAGAACGGATTACTGTTGTGAATCATCTGGCGTGTCGTCTTCAGCGAGAGTTATCTCCGCATTGATCGGTCCAGGAGCATATAGGTCGACCGTTCTAACACAGTTTCACTCAGGGAACGGATTTTTTGACTGTTTACTGGGTCACGATACCGATATCGAACTGTGTACGAATAATCGTCGAAAGGGTAACTTTCGATTGTTCGTTTCAACTAAGACTGACGGGAGGACTTTTGATCAGTGTCGATCGCGGTTACATTGATACACAATATACTCGTTTAAGAGTTGAATACATACACTGATTGTGCCAAATAAACGTGCCAAAGCAGTTCATTGAAAGTACAACTTATTAGTATTATTGTAAAACTATATTGTTGCCATTGTTATTATTATTATTATTACCATTATCGTTGTTATTGTTATATTTTTATTCGTAAGTTCATTTTGTACAAACGCACGCGTTGACTCTGTCCCTCTGTCCGAGGGCCGTTTTATTCGTACGGGAAGTTGTATTATCGTGTGTCATACCGATGAGGAACAATTACCGCAATATGTTTTTCGCCGGCTACGGATATTCCAATCACAATCAAAACAGCCCACCCTCGCCGACCAGATCTAGCGTCTGGGGTAGCATTTACAGCCCGTTTCGAAAGTAAGTATCCGCCGTTTTGTCCATCGATACAGAAAATCGAAAGAAATTCTGTTCTTTTATTTATTTATTTTTTTCATGCTACTGCAGTCATTAAATTCTGTTCTTGTATTTTCTTTGTGCTATGACTATTTTACATGCGATTAAACACATACATATGAACTTTAATGACTAGACTGCGGATTTTTATGCATTTATGAAAAATTCAAATGTGCAAACAAGCATAAAAGTGCACACGATCCACACGAGTATTCAAAATATCCAAGATAGACTACTATACAGTTTGGAGAATGAAGCGAATTTTTACATAAATTTCATTTTTTTACTTATATATATAAAAATTTGGATTTGCATGAAAATCCGCAGTACAGTAGTAAGGTTCTAGGTTGAAACTATGGACATTGAAGTTTGCCATTTAATTATTTCAACTGTTTCAATGTGCGTACACCTTATGTTTATCATGTGTGAATTGTAATCTACTTATGTCAGTATCGAAATGGGATAGGTTAACATTAGATTTACGGACATTTCTTGTATATCTATTTCTAATGTTCATATGTTAAGGAATAGGTATACACCAAAAAGTATTTGAAATTGCAAAACTGAGAGAGAAATAGGTTTGGGTATATTTGTATCGCTCCATCAATGAAACTCAGCAAAAGTTACCAGGAATAATAGTAATTATTTTTGCAAATTTTACTCATGAAGTCCAAAACCCGTCAAATTGACGTAAATCCCGTAAACCTAGTGTTAAGGAAACGTTCAGCGTATTGTTTATCGTGTTCAATAGCAATATGACTTGCTTGTAATAATGAAGGGAGTTCTAATTGTCTTACAATAGCTTTGAAATGTTTTCGACGAGGAAAAGTTCTGTCCAGTCTGTACAGTTAATCAAGAGTCAAAATATAAGTAACGCGATCGCCGAAATAACAGGTTAAAGGCCTCGTTCAGGGCTGTACATTGTTCCAATGACGTCTGTAGCTTGGGGTTTAACACAATTAAAGCCAATTCTGATATTGTTCAAGCCCTAAGACGTGGATAAACCTCATACAATTTTTTACTTATTCCTTCGTGTTGTGTATGTTGCAAATTTTTACTCTCGTAGTCAGATTACTTTGATTCTTGGTCGATCTATGAATGGGTTTAATTATTTTTTAACAACCATGTTCATTATGTAGTAATATCTACAACGTTTACACTAAATTGATTATGTATTTGTATGAATGAAATACTGAAGTGAGTTTATTTTCTTGAGAGTTTATGAAATCGTGATATATGTATCGTAAACAAAGGTATTTATAGTAAGGAAACAATGGATGTTTTTTGGTTAAAAATGAGTCAGAAATACTCATAACAATTCTTTTATATACCTATTCTTGTTATCAAACACTAGATATAAAAAGAACAATAACAAACTTTTATATAATCAAGTTATTCTGTTGTTTTCCTTTTTTTTATTATTTTGAAACCTCAATTGTGGTTAATATCAGTTTTACATTAATTTTAAACGTGTACATCACTGTTACGTATTATGTAATCGTTCTGGTTCAGATGAAGAAATCTATATACTTTTTCTTTGAATTTCGGTTAAAATTATCTTTATTTACTTTAAAAACTTATCATGCTTCTGTAGTATCGGAACTTGATTCTCCATTCTCATGTCATTTAAACCAAAATCAACGTAAAATTTTTCACTTACCGTGTCACGATTTGTCAACGCTTCTGGATGTAAGAACTAAAATTACTTCTAGCTTGTTTACGTTAACACTAGAACTACCGACGATTACAGTGTACTTATTTGCATGGAACAGATCAAATTGAAAATTACATGAAAAAATATCGAATATCCAGAAAACAAATCTTTATTTATACATTCTGCAGAAAATCATGATAAATTTTGGAAGCTTGGTAAAATAAATTTATAAGGTTTCTATGAATAATCATAAATCCGTCATTTTGAATGCTCTGGTAGTTCAAGTGTTAACCCTTTGCACTCGAATTTAATACGACCATGAATTACCGCCAACTCGGAATTTATTTTTTTATTCAATCAAAACAAAACTTTTCCAATACGTTATTAGCATACTCAGCTATAACATTTTATGAGTATAATTAAAAAAAATGAAAATTCCACGGTAAAACTTGTGATGTCGCATACACTGAGACATACGAGTGCAAAGGGTTAATACAGTACAAGTAAAACCGTGCTTTTCTCTGCTTTCTCGAAACCTATTTCATCGCTTTTACTGCTAAAAGGAATTAAAAAGAAAAAGTATATAGTACGAACAAAAATTCATCGCTGCAGCAAAACAGCCAACGCTATGCGAAAGATCCATCCTTTCCTCTGGCTTCCTAAATTTAGATTATTTGTCGTGAATATTTTGAGGTAAACCTTGCTCTGTTAGTTTCTCGATGCATGACGGGAGGGTTCGCTTTGACAGCTTCGAATAACAACATCAAATGTTTCATTGTGGAGCGGGAAAATCAAAGAGGCCGCTAAATGCAGTTCCTTTTCTCTCTGTGCATCGTTTCAGTTCTACGAACTTGAGGATCCCCCGTTTCTGACGGAAATACGTATTCGACCGACGACGTATTTTCGAACCGTTTACTTTCGGTATCTAATCGATCCGTTTAGATTGGTACGTTCGGTCTTTTGTTTAAGTCAATTTATGTATACTGTAGCGGTCATAAATTGTTGAATATAGTTCGCAAATATTGTCTACGCATTCATTCTTAATTGCTACCATAGAATGGAATACTATTTATTGATTACTGCAGAATACGAATGTCGTTTACTGTGTTATTTCTTGCAAACCGATTATTTTATTTTTTATGACCTATTTTTTATGGTCCTAAATTTCTGTCGGTCACTGGATCAAGTTAGTCATATGCGTGTGATAGAGACGAATGGTTTATTTATTTCTATAATTTGCACTTTTTATAGCTTAATTTGATATTTTAATATTTGATTTGAATTAATGTATGAAAAAATAGGATAAAATGAAAGTATAACGATTTTTAGGGGTTTAAACATAATCTATTTCGAATAAATTATTCTGCGCGGTTAATTTCATATGGTTTTACGTTATAGAATATTTGCATACTAAGTGCGTTATATATATATATTCTGTATAATTTATGAATTTATTCGACTCTAATACAATCGTATTAATTCATTAAAAAAGGTTAATAAAATATTTAAAATGTTGCTCCTGTTTAAATAATCAGAATTTGATTGGCGTGTGTAGATTTTCGTGATCGGCTGTATGCTATTAAATTATTTAAATATTCAGCTTGAAACTGTAGTATTTATTTTGTTTCTTTTAGTTGGTATGAACTACGGAAAAGTACCGATTACAAAGGTTCGTATTAGTTTTTGGGGTATATATACCGGATTAATTGTTGGTTTATTCGTGAAATGAGTCATAAGTAAACCATAACGATTAGGGGTTTCCTTGGCAGGCTATTTATACAACGTAAAGTATTAGAAACGAATAAATCCCCTCTTTGCATATTGCCATATTTGAGCTAATGACTAGCCATTTTTAAGTTCTTCAACCCTTTCCTCGTTATTTTTTAACACTAGATTTACGAGTTTCGAATTTAATGAACAAAATCTTCAAAAGCAATCACTATTATTCCCAATAATTTCTGTTGACTTTTATCGACGGACTGATACGAATATACCCTAATCTATTTCCCTTTCAACTCTGGAATTTCAAATTCTGTATGATGTATACTTATTTCTTAGTACATGTATATTAGAAATAGATGGCCAAAAAATATCCGTAAATCTAGTATTAAACGAGTTACTTTTGCCAAATATTATCTGTTTTGTATAGCCAATTTGAAAGTTTAACTATATACATATATATGATTTGCAAGAGGAATACGTGAAGTATAATTCAGTAATTTTTTATGAAAACGTAGTCCCTTTGTTAGACGCTTGATTAAATCGAGCCAGTTACCTGTAGACTAGTCAATACTTTTTCCGTGATCGTGTCAATCGTGTAGTTCTAGAACTACACGGTTACTAAAGAGATCACACACAAATTCAGTGATTTCCAAATTACCTCGTTCATTAACGTAAGCATGTACTTAATTTTATTGATTTGATGACAAAAATATTGAATAAATCCAATATATACTAGATGTTCAAACTGAAGGAGACTGTAGGAATATCTCTTTTGTTTTTAATAATACGAAAAATATTCTTAGCACAACTTGGATAGTTTTAAGGAAGAGAAATATTTTTTGCAAATTTTAAAGTTTTTCTCGAACACTTTTTTATGTCATTAACATTATAACCACCAATACCGATCAAAATAACCAATTCATAATTTTTCATGGAAACTTGGTAAATTTATTGTCATATCTACACCTTTGGAAATTTATTGTGACTTTTACTGTAACAATTACGGTTTGTTTCCCTTGTATTAGGTATTTTTTGAACATAATTTTCGATTTGATTTCTTCATTACAAATAAGTATATCCTAATCGTCGGTAGTTACAGTGTTGACTTGGTAGAAGTATAGCTCTACTTCAGAAACGTGTAACCTACATTCGGCAGAAAATGCAAAAATGATAAGAAATATCTAAAATTTACGAATGTGCTTCAATTTTACAACACCGTAATTTAGCACCAAATTACCGTGGTTTTCTTTCATAACAACTACCCTCATCATAACATTGCCAAAACCTGCCGCTCCTTTATAACGAGTATAGTCATCATACCCTAGGGAGCTGGCAAGTTGGCGAGGCTATAAAATGCGGGTCTAATTGGTCGTATAACCTCTATGGGCCCATTTTTGTCAACACGATCATAAAAATAGGGCACACATATTTTCGTCATTGGACGAAATAAGAAAAAATCTCTTTGTATTGGTGATCTCCTTTAGCTTGGTCATTCTGTATGTTCGTTTCTTATATTTTCGCATTTCATCGATTTACAAGATGTAACGTCAAGTTTGTCAAATGAGAACGTAATAGGTCTGTGTTAATAGGGTTTGTGTTCAATTGTACTTTACTCGAGCACGGTTGAATGTTAGATTGCACGCGGTCAATGCACCTTGCGATTATACGAGTGATCTTCATTATACCACTCTAGCAAAACATTACACTGACACAATTGCAACAACGAATTCATTTTACTTATTTACTTTTCCTTTTTCGTTTCAAACGTCGATAAAGAGATGTTTGAAGACGAGCCAATACTTTCTAGCCATTTAAATTCCTTTCAGCGAATACAGTTGTTGCAATAGAAAGTGAATTCAGCAACAAGCCCCGGAAAAAATACAGATGATTGTCAATTTAATATAACAAACAATGCATAAAACAATTTTTAAATAATAATAAAAAAAAATTACATATTTTCATTTTTATTTTTGAACGAAGAATTTCAAATCCAACTTTAACACTATTCCTACTACGAACGGTCAAATGACCGTTTTTAAAATTTCGATTAGAATTTCATAAATGCAACGTAATTGAATTGCCTTTAAACTTTAGACTTTTTCTCAAGTGTACGTATAATACATTTTTTAATATTCATTTTTTTTTTTATTGTTTATTTGTTGAGAAAAATTTGTAGTCTGTCTTACGTGGGAATGTTGCGGTAGGAATAGTGTTAAGACCGATCATTTGACCAGGCATGGTGTAGTTGGTGTTAAACAAATTTTTCGAATCCCCTTATATAGAAACACAACGTCAAGAAGACAAAATTTAAGAATACAAACTGACTGAAAATCATATTGCAAGTAAAATCGTGTTGATGTAGCATCGTTGGTTGTTAATGGGTTAACACTATTTCTATCAACACTTCACGTACACCTATTTCTACCGCGACATTCCCACGTAAGACAGACTACAAATTTTTCTCAGAAAGTAAACAATGAAAAAAGAAGTGAATACTGAAAAATGTATTACACGTATATTTGAGGAAAAGTCTAAAGTTTAAAGACGATTCAATTACGTTGTATATATGAAATTCTAATAAAAATTTTCAAAACGGTCATTTGACCGGTTGTGGTAGGAACAGTGTTAAGAAACACAGAAATTCTGACGATTGGCCATGGAAAGGTCATGACACAGCGTACTCGTGGAATATTGCTACACGTTAGACTAAATTGCATCGATTTACATACGTGCACGTTCATAAGTGTAGCGTGTGTTCATTAAATCCTTAATGAACTCTTTCGCCCACCGGACACCCACACGGTCTGCCATAAAGGATACAGTAGCCAGCCGGTCTGGATCGCTTCATAAACAACGTTCACATTCGACAGGGCCGAGCTAATTGTTTAACTGGCCAAGTTAATACGTTTAACGATCCGGTAATTGAGGAAACTTTGCACGTCAACGTGAATGCCCCTCTTCTAATATCGTTCAGCGTTATATACTGTCTGCCGAATGATACCGTGTTAACCAAGGCTGGGATTATCCGGATAATCGAGTATCCAAATGTTTGGATGACGACATCTTCAAGTAATCGTGTTCTGGACTTCGAATATACGAATTTTTTCCCTCAAAAGTTAAGATTTCCGAATAAAAGAACGTCGAATGCGTAAGAAATTGTGCACAAGCTTTTGCGGTTTGATCTGTTTATTATTCGAATTATTCAGATATTTTTAAATATCCAAATGATTTCTTTACTGCTCGGAATATTCGAAGATTCGAATTATCCGAATAATTAACCCTGCTACGTTCTTCGAATTTTGTTGCAGTCGAAAGTCGTTGAATTTCTTTAGAAAAGACTGTTGATTCGGAAAGAAATGGTTATGTAGTGTGAAATTGGAAGATTATAGCAGACTATAGCTAGTAGTAACATTTTCTTTATCTAAGGATTAAATAATTTGGATCGATCATCTTAGTGTTAACATCTGATTTATGGTATTTGGAACACTACTCGAAATGCAGTAGAAAATATTAATGTGGCATATTATTAAATTTTTCTGTGGGATTGAAAGTTTCCTTAGTGAATTTAGATCAAAGTGATAGAGAATTTTACTGGTGTACAATAATTTATTGCAGGGATGTGTGAAAATGTAAATAGGTGTTGCTTGTATGTGATAAATACGGAATTTTAATTAATAGGATGTGTATTTAAGGGACATTTTTGTAACAAAGAATGGTATACATAATTATTTAAAATATGAGTAATTCATCAGAATAATAATACATAGTAAAGACTCTGCTTTTATGATTAATCCGTGTGAAATGTGTTTGTAAGAATAAATAATCTCTTTAAATTAGTCATGGGTTCTTTTATATAACTTATTTTGAAGAAGCTTTAGATGCACATTTCTGTAACCACAGTTTCATAGATAATTTATTGACCCTCCAAAATGAATATTTAAGATATTAATTTTTCGCATACATACGTACAGACTGTTGTTTTTTAATTGCAGCAATACTTGAACGAGTAGATACTCGAAATATCGTTGAACTTTGTTAACCTCTTTGATCGTTCTGTGCGTAACGTAAGCCTACCTAAATATTATTATAATACCTAATCTAACTTTCAGATGAATGCAAGGAAAACAAGTAGAATGCACGCAACAAAAAAGTTACTTGCAGACGACTGTAAAATATGATTCACACTGCTGTTCGTTTATTGTTCATAATTCAAAGAAAACACGCTGATCTCGTGCTCGTTATTGATTTCGTTTACGTCGAGATTGTTTTAACACTTTCTCAAATTCTGACTATAGCAATCGTTGTACAATCTGATGAAACAACGATAGAATGATGAATGTGATAAGAAGCTTTATTGGCTCAGAAAAATGTGTGAAGTATTATAGAGGAATGCACCTTACGGATATTAACGATTAAACGTCGAACTGTACGCTCCTGTTTCGGTCCATGCCACCATATCTGCTCTCCAGTATTGATTACTTACACAACCACCCTCCATCTTGCCAGATGACGACAACTTTGTGCGTCATTTCATAAAATTGTTTTTATTCTTATCTCTCATTCTTTCTTCCCCAATTTTATGTTTGCATAATTATACTTTAGGCTTGCTACAATAGAATTTAGTAGTCCTTTAGAAGCTGTCGAACCGAATTTTGATAATCGAGAAGATGAGATCGATTATTTTTTATAAATAAATTTTCCAGGGATAAATGTATCTACTGATGGTCACGAGAGTGGTGTAAACAAATTGTATGTAAATGAGCCAAATCAGAAATTTTAGACGAAATTTATATTAAGTTTTGATTTTTTTGAAACTAATAGCTGAGTATGATTTTATTATGATAGAATATTTAGAGGAGATTGTGTATATTTAATTGTTTTTAAATATCCTTTCCTGTCAGATAATTAATAATTTAATTTTGTGGCTGATTTTTCTGCTTCATCGATAACATCGATGCATGTGTTTTCCCATTAAATGAAAATACCTATCTTTTTTTTTTTATCTCTACAAAAAAAGAGATAAGCAGTGCAAATTTTTGTTAAGATATATTTAGAAATATTAATTTATATACGTTTTTTAAAATATAAAAGACATTTTTTTTTTTGGAGCTGATTCACAGTATTTGTAAACATAGTGCTTACTTATAATTTTGCAAATCAGTATCACATAAAGTGTTCCGCATTAACTTTGTATCTCTTAATCGATTTTTTATTCATGAATACCTTTTTCGTATGCATATTACCGTGTAACTTTCAGGTCACACGCTAATTTATTGACATTTTAACAAATAATTTTAGTTTTTTTTTTCATAAGATGGTGTATACATTAATTCTATAATGTTCTATAATGTACAATTTTTTTTCATCTGCATATATAGGATTATAATTTTTGATTTTCTGTTCCATCAATTTTTTTATATTTGAGACAAAAATTCGGCCCATAGGGAGTTAATACACGCATTTTGTGGCCAATTATGAGTGTCACCGTTGCTCGATCCCCTTTTTACACAAAAGCGAATTCTGTCTCGTAAAGTGGCCAATAATAATATCAGCACGCAGCGTCACCCTTTTACTTCCCTCGCGTTTCGTTCCGGCCTGCGTGACTTCTGAGGCGTCCTAAGATTCTGAGAAGTCTGGATCCGGATTAATTTTACGCGGACGTAAGGGGTTGTGCTTAATATATCAGAGTCGGATGTTGGGGTGCGGCCGAGAACAGGAGGATGGCCATGGTTACACCGCGGTTTCGGATCTCCGGTTCGCGAGGTGAACGGGATTACGTGCACCCGTGGCTTGTAAATAGACCCTGCTTCAAAATGACTTGGCCGTCCCTCCACTTCGAGCGAATGGAAAGATGAGGAACACTAATGACACAGACGAGGGTGCCCTGCACCATTTTTAACACTAGAACTACCGACGATTAGAGTATACTTACTGGAAACAAACAAATCAAATTGAAAGCTATACGAAAAAAATACATAATATAAGGGAAACAAATTTTAGCAATCGTCAGTAAAAATCATAGTAAATTTTCAAGTGTTTAGGTACGACAGTAAGTTTACCACGCTTCTAAGAAAAATTACAAATTGGGTCATTTTGACCCCGTTGGTAGTTCTAGTGTTAACTTCAAATGCGTACTGTACACCTCTGGTAAGAATGGATCTGGGACTACTGATGGAATCGATACTAGATACTATTGATGATATTCAATTCGACGCCAAAGTACTTAACGCTAGAACTACCGACGATTAAAGAATGCTTATTTCCGTGGAAGAGTTGAAATTGAAAATTGCATGAAAAAATACTAAATACATAGGAAACTTTATTTATATCTTTTACAGAAAATCATAGTAAATTTTGGAAGCTTTACCACAGTGAATTTATGAGGTTGCTACGAATAATCACCAATTAGTCATTTTGACCAAAGGTCTGTTTAACCCTACAACGGCTCACTGAACCTTCCATGAACCTCCAACTAAGAAGCTGATTTTTATTACTGTACCACAAAATAATATTAAATATGAGATTTCTTTAATTTGTTTTGAATAGTCGAATTTTACAGATTTAAACTGTATACTTAGAATTTCTGATTCATTAAATTTTTCCAGAATCTATTGCACGTTCCAAGCATATGGAAAGTCATCGCAACAGATCTCACTGTGAATTGAATTGATACCGATATACTTTTTCAACGAAAACTTCGTCATTTTTTAAATAGTATACATAGGTGTTTAATTTTTATTACACAGCAATTAAATTTTTATAAATGAGTCGTTAAAAACATAGAAAACGTTGTACAATTTTTAATACGGTAAAAAATGAATCTTTCTTTAGTAATAAAGAAATAACGAGAACTCATGATATTAGCATATCCAATAATAGAATAATAGAATATCGTGTTGTATGAATAACAATTTCGACACCAACAGATTTGAGGCTATCATGATGACTTAATTTAGCGGTCACGGGTATATGTTATGATGATTCATTTCTTTAAAGCGAATCTGCTTCATAATTCTTTCTTGTCAATATTAAATCATTTTTAATTAAATATGAAAAATATAAAAAAGAGATATCAAATCGTTTTTTTTTTTTACTTTTACACATATTTATGTACTGCACTAGCTTCGACCTTTTAACAATATTTTTAAATTTCTTCTTAACTTACGAATCCTAAATTGTCATACGTTTTCGAACGATCCAGTAGGGTTACTAAAGCATAAGGCAAACTCCTCTATTGCGTGAACCATCCCCGTGGTCGACGAGGTCAGGCTTTCCAGACTGCTCGGTGCTCGCGAATAATAGAGGAACTCTTAGAACTTGTTAAGGTCCGCGACAACCTCGCTGAAGGGACGCGTTATCCGTTAATTACTCATTTCACATTTCAACACTGGCCGGCAGGAAATAGCGTTTGGATGAAATCTAAATTAAACCTTTCTGGAAATCCTGCATTTCCTTATTACTCGTACACGGTTTCAAACGAGTACCCGGTTATATATCACTGACATGTCACGCAAACGACTTCAGATCGGCTTAAGCCGACGTTCCTTATAACGGGATGAGACTTGCAATCAAAATCTGGGTCACGTTTTAATTATAACGAAACTGGCTTTTTAAATTTCATCCCGGTCATCGCGCTGTGGAAACTCGGAAGTTCGGGGCGCAAGATTGCTTACTGAAACTAATCGCATCCCCCTTAACATTCGCTGTGATCTGATCGAATATTTTTCTTTTATCGATGAGATTGTTCATTATGAAATTGATTACTTAAAAAGCAGTACCGTAAGATTACCGTAAGTACAGTAAGATTATATTAATTTAAAGGACTATAAAGACACAGCAGAGTAGAAAAAATGAGGATTAACCCTTTTAGATTAGCTAAGGTTAGTTAGAGATTGTTTCTGTTATTAGTTAGTCTTTAAGTTTTCCGAAATACAATTTTTAATAAATTCAATAATAGTTCAAGACCAACTAATAACACAAGTAAATAGAATCAATGTCAGCATTTTATCGAGGAAAAAATGGGAGATCTCCCCAGTCGATTGGCCAAGTGTGTTAAGCATGATAGTTACGTTTACATAAAAGATGTACTTCATCAAGCAACACGTCCTCTAGATACTCTGCTCGAGCACTTGAAATTCTACCGTATTCAAATTAATGGGTCGAGATACCGGCAAGATTCTCTGGATCGTCGTCATTGCAACTGATTAATCCTTTATCTATGCGCAAGCCTCGTCCTTAGAACAAGACGTTTTAGTCGTAACCGATCGCCAGTCTGGAAATAGAAGGCAATCTTCATCTTGATCCTTTTTAAAAGTTTCATCTAATTCGGTCTAGTTCGTAGAGTCTATTTCCTGTGGAATCAGAAGGCACCACGTGCCTTCGCTCCATTTTCAGCCCTATTCCGAAAATAAACGGTCTTTAAGTCTCAGCCGCGTCCTTTCATTAGTGTTGAGGGAGCACAAAAAAGGTCTACGCTCTTCGGGTCTTGTCTTTCAGTTGTGTTGTCGCGGGACCGATTACGTTATGATTGCACGTGTTAGTTTTGAATTAGATAGCGTTAAACGTTAGCTTGCTGGATAAATTTCTTTCTTCGATTTGTTAATATGAGAAATGTAACTTTTATTATGCAAACACATTATAAAGAGATTTTTTTTTTTTCAATTTATTCCTGATCAGATGTTTCCAGGTATCTTTAGAAGCATTTTTAATTACTACTTAAACTACTACCTAAGGCACTTTTTTTTAACAATAAGAAAATTATTTCATAATTAACGGAGTAAACGAATAGCTTAAAAGGGAGCATAATGTACTTTAACACTAGATTGCCGGAGTGAGTCAATTTGACTCAGTTATGATTTTGTCAAATTCAAATATCAGATGAAAGGAATAGAAGTAAATGTGTTTCTGCCAAATGCAATAAAAAAATCTGCGGATAATGAATTTTAAAAACAGAATATATATACAAACATTGTTTTGAATAAACTTTCTTTAAAATAAAGTTTTTTTTTTAATTTAAATTTTCATGTTTTTGAGTCAAATTGACTAGTTCCAGTCAAAATAGGGATATACCCAACATCTGGCAATCTAGTGTTAAAGGTGGAGTTTTGTGACATATTTTTTAGCTCAAGATCGTCATACCTATTGTAGACTTACTGTTAGTACAATTTTAACTTATTACTTAAAAAATAACAGTGATTTTAAACTGGAATGATTTTGGAGTATAGTTTGAACATATATTAACAAACGAAGCGATGTCACAGCTTGAAAATTCTTTCTCCACAATTCTTTCTTTTTCTCCGCTCAACCTCTGGGCCGTTTCGGCTCACAGCGACAACCAACGGTTAATGAACAGAAGCTTTGAAGCAACCTAAAGTAGTGGACCCTAACACAATGAGGACAGTCGCGGGATTGAACTCGCGAGCAGCAATGGGTTTAAGTTGGAAGTCGGACTGTAACTAAACACAGCTTATTTTCACTTATAATTCGAAGCGATTTAATCCCATCGTTATCTTCGAGTGCAGCCTTGCGGCAAATCTTATCGCGTAGGGCAGCGATGAACAATCTTTGTTCTGCAGTATGCCAAAATTAAAAACTTAATATTCCATACGGGTCACAACAAATGTATACATATGCAAATACAATATAAATGCAAAAACATACTTAAAATAATTTGATTTATGAATTGAATTTTGTTGTTTTCTATAATGAAACTTTTTTAAAACATTTACTTTTGATATGTATATGTACAGGTAAATTTAAAAGGTATAAGTAAGCATATGTATTTTTTCTATCAGAAGAAATTACATACATAGTTGCAGTTTAATTGATTAAATATTTTACTCTCTTTCTCATCAACGAACTTTTCTATGCAGTATATTATATTTCTATACAAGAAATTCAAACTATGACATTAATACACTGTTTTAATAGTTCTAGGTAGTAAGTACTTATTCATATGCTTCAGATTGACAACACGTGATTTTTCAAAAAATTATTTTGCAAATGATGTGTGGGTTACCCGTCACTGTTGTATGACATACTTAATATTATGTATAAATAGAATTTTAAAAAAGATAATCGAGATTGATTGAAATTTAGTTGTATTACGTATTGGTGAATTAATGATTAATCAATACCCTTCTCTTTTTTTTTGTTCTAGCACAAATATGCCATTACAGGATATTACAATGAGCCAGACCCTACCATTAATGAACGGTAAGTATTGAGTTATAACTTTATATTTAGGTATTAATATTATATCGTTAACCGATACCGAGGAAGTTCAAATAAATTTATAAATAGTTTTTTTTTCACGTTTCAATGAGTAAATAAATATTTTTCAATTGCCTGAAAAAGAGAAAATGCTGTGGAACATTTATTATGTGAAGTATAAAAATATAATTTGCCATTGCTGTTATAAAAGGTACAAAAATATTGGCAAGCTCCATACACACAAAATAAACATTGCGTGGGCGAAGCAATATAATCCGCTGTTCCTATAGTGTAATGAATGTATTTTTAAACGACTGATAAATTGGTATATCCTTTATGATAGTCGTTGAAAAGCAAAGGGAGAAACCATTTCTATACTTCACCATAAAATTTAAAGTAAGAATAATATCAAATTTACAAGTCGAACCTATTTAAAAATAAAAACAATGAAACTTATGTTAAAGTATTTGTTATCGTTCAGGAAATATTTATTCTTCTCTCTTAAATTAATTATGCCTCATTTTCGTTCTTTCAATGGTAAATTTGTAATACATTACTTAATTAATTAATAGCATTAAATTGGAGGAAATTATTTACTGCTGCTTGCTGCATGGTATAATCGACTACTTTTGTATGCTGTATATAGTCCAACTTAAAAATTTTGTGATTTTTAATTTTCTGCGATCACTTCTTGGGTCAGTTTTCGATCGGTATATCGTGAAAATAAGGCGAACTCTGTGATTGGACACTTTAAAACACGCACACTGTTGTAAGTTCAAAGTGTGCAGGTGTCCATGTTCCCTCTGGAACAGTACCGTTTTACAATACCATTGTAAAACTGGTTCGAACGGATGGTAGTCGAAGGAATAATACCAGGGACACCAACTGTACCATTAACAAACTATGAAAGCGAACAGTTAGGTTGAAACACTATTGTATGAAATTTCTTAGCTGCCAAAGCAAGCCTTTTCATTGTTTAAGAATATGAATTGTCTCTTTGTACACGAAATCCCTGTGCACTGTTACCTCGTTTTATGGCTTATCCCTGCTATTTTTACCTCTTTTCCGCAGTTAATGATCGTCTCAGGACCGTAAAAATTTCAACATTTGTGGAATGGCAAAGTTAAGCTTTAGAGCAAATATTTTTGTTATTGTCAAAAATAATAACTAGACCACAGATTTTTATGTGCCTATGGGAAACTTGAGTGCGCAAAAAAGTGCAGAGTGCACAAAATGTGAAATTTATAGGTGACACGAATATCTGTTTCGTTACTTGATTTTATAAAAGGTTGAATTTGCATAAAAATTCGCAGTTTAATAATAATTACGCGTCCCCGCTCGAAAATCTTAACACATTTCCTATGTTTACTGCGTGGTTTGAAAAGAGTTAGGTGATACTCAAAGGATATTTTATGCAAATCATGACATTGATATTATTAACAATTGCGGTTTTATGACATTAATTTCGTGTTTAAAATAAAACAGCTTAAGTTATACTAATAAGTAATTAGACCCCGTACCCTAATACTTTCTATTTTTTTTTTTTCACTTACAATTATAAACGTTTTTCTTACTGATTATATTATCGGTTGCGTGATACTCTTTTGTATAAAGTGATAGACATTTTATTCAACTAAATGATGCGTAAAGATTGATGGAGCAATCTTAAGGGTCAATGATTCGTAAAAATTTTTCAAGCGTGTATCAATCGCCATATAATTTTATAGACCGGATATAATTTTACAGTGTATGACCAAGGCAGATCGTTGCATAAGGATCGATTATATTTATTAGTCGCAGAGCTGGATCGAACAAACGTGTCACGTACAGATGTCCCCGCAGATTAACTGATTGTTTAAATGAGAGGTCACCGATATTAGGGCTGACAATAGAACGATCGGTTACCTTCCTCTCTCCCTAGTGGAACTACCTTTATTGGCCATTTCCCTTAAGCAATTGACCCCCTATCGGCATCGTCAATAGGTGATGAGAACAGTTGATTGTTCAGTGGAAAATGATCGTCTTAGAAGTTTTGTTCACGAACACCTTTATGCCGATTTGGAAATTGATCTTCAATTACCGAATCATCCCTTTTCTAAACGAAACGTAGCTGGGTCTCGATTAATGGGAATCCAAATAGTACGATATTCGATTTAGTGCCAATTCTAAAATGATACTAGGTCTCGTTTATTGCTGTTGGAAATTCGTGCCCTAACGAATAAACAAAAATCATTCTCTTCGAAGAAATATTTATGTAAGGTCGAGCTATCTGTTGAAGAGATTCCAGAAAAGGGTCAAGTGTTTTTCCCTTACCACGCTTGTACGTAAGAATCAGAGGACCCTAACGAACTGTGTCCCTTAGTCTCTTTCATTCATTCGAGTCTTGCCTCTCGCTGTGTAGAGATCAGGTTCAGAAAACGATATACCTTCCTTTAGAAATAAAGTTTGGTAAATTCTTAAAAAAGAGAATTATCTTTATTTTATTCCTTTTTAATCCATAATGTCCAATAATTGCGAACGAAAATTCAACAGAATAACGACACCTCGCGTTATATCAATAATGAGCATTCATCGCATAAATTTTTGTCTACAAGGTCCGCCACAGCTACGTAATACAACAGTGACAACGATCGCTGGACCGCTTTTATTGGTACAATAAAGTCCACAAGAATTCACACGACCTGGCGTAATTACATCTATCGCGATGAAAACGGGGCAACGAACCTTGCTCCGCGCGAGCAGAGCTATTTTACATCTACGCAGACGCCGACGTTAATCTCTTGTCTACGGCAGGGGTGTTCAAGCCCAGGGTTTCGCGCGCAGCATCTTGCCTCTCACGGGACTCTAACGAAGTTCCTTCATCCTCTGAACGATGAAAGAAACATTGTCTCTGATCAAATCCGAGCTATTCATCATTTATACGAATTCTTTTACAATTCGCATAAACATCGACAGGGTGTGTGCAACCTGTTTCGCGAATCTACTCGATTCTTTCGAACTCAGAAAGCGTCCTCCTCGAGATTCTAGCACCAGGAACTTGTGGCCGATGGCCAAAAGCTGGCTATATCAGCCCAGCCGCTTTATAGTAATGCATAAATTTGGCCCGTTGGTAAACGTATCCCTGGCAGAGCCGGCCGACATCTTGCCCTGGTTCTATCCACGTTTCCGTGATCCGTGATCTATAGATAAAGATTGCACATGCCCGCCGTTCCATACGCCACCGTTGATTTTCGTTCGCCCGCGAAATACAAACGCCTCGTTTGCAACAGCTGCGCCCAGCAGGCTATTAACCCTCGCTACACCAAGGGGAGGTTCTTTGGATCGTTCGTTTCCTATCGACAATCTTCACCAGACTGACTAACGAGACATTCTAAAGAAATTCTTCCTCTTCTGGGTTTTACGTCGCATCGACTTCTTAACCCTTTGCACTCGAGCGGCGCTGTTATGGCGGCCGGGTGGTCGATGCATCCAGAGTATAATATTTAACAAATTTTGTTGCATTCAATGTAAAAATGAATAAATTGGTGAAACTTTATTATTTGAATACGTTTGTTTCGGTATAAAATAATTTTAAGGCACCTGTAAAATGCTTCCCTAACGTAACCGGAATCGTTTCGAGTTACTGGTTCACCCGAGCGAAACGGCTTATAAACGATTTATAAGATTTTATAAGGGGATTGGAATATGTGATTCAGTTGCGAAATTGTTATTCAACTGCCCACCGAAAACGAAAAATTGTCTTTTCGTGCAGGAAATAATTTTCTGAAATAGGTATACCTTCGTTCCTATGCAATTCTATATCAGTATCAATGTAAAATTAATGAATGATAATAGATTGATTTCATTTTCATGGAATTCGATGCATTCAACTTCTTATAGCATAAAGAGTGGAAGAAAAGAATTCATGGAAAAATTAGTGTTACTTGGGCCCAGAAAGACCCCTCGGCCGTTTTGTGAGTGTTATTAACGTGGGGCGTTATTAACGCGGAGCGAAAAGTGCGCAATGCACTATCGTGACGAAACGCGGGCCAGAGAATTGACGTTTTTTGAGAGATTCGTGAGATTTCGCGGCAACAATTGGGCGGATTGGTTAGATTCCATCGTCGAGATTAATTAAATTTCTCCGGTTCGTCCTCGCGAAACGTCGTTCGCGATGGTTAAAGAGCCATTGTGCGAAACGAATTCCTCGAATCTTTGCTCGTTTAACGGTTTTCGCAAATTTTTGGACCGATGAAGTCGGGACGATAGTTTGAGCCGCGTCCAGGTCAAGAGGGATGATAGGGGAAATTGTTGGGATGCTTTAGTAACAATGGGACGATTGTGGGATATCGACGTTCCTGCGTTGCCTTTTCGCGAAGTACCGTTTATTTTTGCTTTTGTATCGCGTTTTGGTGTCACAAAGGGGATAACGAGGAGTGACAAAGATGCGGTTGTAATGGCGAACGCGGATGTCTTTCTGCATGAACTCCTAAAATTGTGTCAAAACTATTGTCTGGACGTTGTTGGAAATTCGCACAAAATTTAATAGCAATTTATACAGAACTCTATCTTGTTATCATACTTTGTATACAGGGAGAGTTTCAGAACTTGATCACTGGTAACGTGTGGATTGTTAGTTATAAAAAACAATTTTCAAGTAAAAGTTGCGAGACTCACTTTGTATGTAATACAAATTTTTATATTACAACCATTGACTTTATACTAGAGTTGAACTCCGCCCTTTTTGATAGGGTGCTCCTTTAAACGATATATTCACAGTTACACGAGTTTTGTAATTAAATAAATGCTTCGACGAATAGTTTTTATTTTAAAATATCTTTTATTTAGTTTGCGTTGATTGAAACAAGTTTTATGTATTTTTGCCAATAACGTATGACCTCTGTTTTACTATGGATACGCTTTTATCGTGCAAAAGGGGAGAGTCAGGTGTACTTATTTACACGAGCGAAAGCAAATTGAAAATTATATAGAAAAGTACCTAATACTCAAGAAATAAATATTTATTTATAATTTATTTAATTTTAATTTACTCATTAAATTTTTATGAAAAATTATGAATCGCTCATTTTGATCACTCTGGCCGTTCTAGTGTTAATCATTAAACATTTGAACTTTTAAACATCTTTTGTTACTCCATTTGATTTGAAACAAAGATTAACTGTATTCATGTAAAGATATCAAAACAGAAAAAGGTTATAAAACAATAATAAGTGAAAGTATCAAATTAAATATATTTTACAACATAATTAAGACAGAGCATTATAAGAGAGGCTTATAAATGCAATGTATCTGCGTCACGATGGTTAAAAACAGAATGGATTAGCTTGTAGGAATTTTCCAACGACAATACAAACGTATACACATATTAATAATCTGCTTATTTTTCAATGAAGTCGTGAACACTAGGCAGCCAGTACATGCGAAAGTATAAGATAGTTAACAATTTATCATTTCCGGGTATTTAATGGATGTATAATTATCTCTATTATGTCTTATATATACTGAAATTTCATTTTCTTTTTACTTAACTCAATATTTGCAGATAAAATCTATCGCTGTGGTATGTAACAGATGTTATCCGCTGTAATTGCTAATATAATACTTGTGAAATGAGGAAAAACTGAAGTGTGTTTACGATAGCATTAGGTGTTTACCAGAATTTCATTTTAAGCGTTTAAATATAGCAACTGAACTTTATCGCATCGGTACAGCAAGCTTTGGAATGTGAAAGTTCTTTGTAAATTTGGAAGATGTGTAACATAATTCCTTTGCATACATCTTTCTTACTGTATTATTTAACTTGCTTAAAAACTTTAACAACAACATTTTGATTAATTATTGTAATCCAGTTCAAAGCTATCTTATTTTTACATTTACATGATTAATATACCACCTAACAATTATCGTTTAATAATTTAAACAACATTATAAAGATATCAGAAACATTTACGATGTCACGTAATCACGGAAATATTTAAATAAATTAAGTAAGCAGAAAAGTATAAAAACATAAATATCCAGTTCTCTCTACTATTAATACCAAGCTTCTATATCTTCGAAAGTATCATATTATCTAACCATAAATATAATAAAAAGTCGAGGAGTCCAGTATCCAAAATACAGAGTGATTTGAACGCATAATTATTCCTTTATTATCAAAATATTCCTTGTATTTCCTGTGTCAGGTGCAAAAAACGCAAAATTTTATACTAGATTTATGGACATTTCTGGTATATCTATTTCTAAAATACATATACTAAGGAACAAGGTACACATTGAACAAAATTAAAAATTACAAAACTGAGAAGGAAATAGATTTGGGTATATTTGTATCGCTCCATCGATAAAAGTTAGCTAAAATTGTTAGGTATAAAAGTAATAGTGTTTTGCAAATTTTGCTCATAAAATCCGAAATCCGTCAAATTGACGGGTGCCGTAAACCTAGTGTTAAATTCTGCGGGTATCCTAGAAAAAGCGTGTTTCGCGATCTCAAATTACAGGAAGCGGCGGTCCATCCCTTTTTTTTTCCCCATTTTTTTCTACCGGGTCCGGCGGTCAGAGGGGGTAGGGGAAACGTGTCGCGACTCTGCATTTATTTCTGTAACTCGTTACCCTGTGGTCCTCGGTCGCGTTGTTCGCCTCCTTCGCGCGAACGCGAAATTTCGGCGTTGAACAACGTGATTTTATCTTTCAGACAGGAACACGATGCGCGCACACACACCAAACGGCGCATTGTCTATTGGAATCAGCTGTTTGTTTCTCCAGCTGGCCGCGCTCTCCTATCGTCTAAACTTTTGTCCGCCGTACGAAATGTGAAATTTGCATCGGCTACACGAGAGATACGATGCGTTGTTAGCCAAACTTTCGACTATTCGTGTACCGCAGATCCCTTCCAGGTTCGTAGGCTTTTCGGTATTGGGGATCGTTGAATCGTTTGGGTTAGTCGAGGAAAGCAATGCTATTTGTAGTTACAGTGTATACGAATCTCTTGAATTTAGTGAAGTCGAAAAAGAAAATTTGTCTTTGAGAGATAATCTAGAAGAATTTTAGGATTCAGCACCGTATTTTATTCTGATGTTTATTATGACAAAGTTTTCTTGCAGTTTTATAGGATTAATTAAAGTAATTGATACAATACTTATAGCTTGTTTCAAGTTTTATATAGTTTCTGAAATTACTTATACACTATCCCAAATAAAGTGTTAGTTCAAATAATTTGATGATAGTTAATAAAATAAGCGAGTATTTAATTAGTTTTAAATTGAGATCTTTCGGTTATTAAAAAAAAGAAAAATTAATATCATACACGTTAAAGAACACGATTAAAATATATTTAATTTACCTGTACAAATTAAACAAAATTTAACTAATCTATAATAAAATTTTCCATAAAATTACACGTACCGCGTTTAAGAAACGGAAATTTTTTTCTAATCAATATCAATAAAAAGAAACGATTATGGTCGATGGGCATCGTTCCAAAGATTACGTAAAATCGAACAAATTCGCCACTATATACTTTTAACGGTTTAAAAATGTTCATACGTATACAAAATTTCAGTCGTCATGAGATTCCGTATCGTGGTACCTACTTAAACAGCTGGTTACATGAAATTATGATTAACGAGTCATTTAACTTTCTCAATGCACTTGCTATTGTTCAAGCGAATAGCATGTAAGCGCCATACGTGATTCGTTAAACGGTTAATACAGCATGCGTTCAGAATTAATTGCCCGTTTCTGAGCTGCTGTCTCCGTGTCATTTTCATTTATACAGTGACATGATTGGGATCAAGCCAGACGCCTACGGGTCTAACGAAAATATGGTCTATTTATTAAGTGAATGATAATTCAGGCGTTAACGCTATTTTTATGTATTAACGCACGTGACAGGGGCGATAAACCTTAATCGTTGGGATCTTAGCTCTGAATTCACTTTTAGGATTGGTTTTAAAAGTTATGCACAAAAATTATTAGCACATCACTGTATTAATTTTGATGTTTATGCATTGATCAATTGGCCTTAACTATGTTCAATTTTCTGTTATTTATAGTACTTCTGTGATTATACAAATTTGAGGTTGCCGAAATGAAATGTAAAATTTCAGCAAAAGCTGCTTCATTAAATAATTTTGGTATCATACGTTTGTAAAAAAAAAGTATTTATTTCTTGCAGTTACTGTTTTGTATTTTGATCGGTGAAAAAGAAATGAATAATTACAAATATGTTTCGTGGGAAAGTAAAATCATGTTGCTTCAAGTCAATCAAAATGTTCAGCAATGATTTCAAGACACAGAATTTTTGATTCTTGAGAAAATAAAAATTCTGGATTGATTTTTTCAATTTTCCTTAACTTGCGTGTATTTTCTTTATTAAGCTTGTAGGGGCAAATTTGCAAATTTATTACAATTGTCTCACATTTTCCCTAATACCGGTATCAAATAAATCTAATAAATAAATCGAATTTCAAAGCGACAAGCGAGCAAAATGTTTTAACTACGCGTTTCAGCTTTATTGTTCTTTTATTGTATTTTGGAAGTCAGATAAATAGATCTGCTGTAGGAGATAAAAGATGAATATTACACGATTTTTTTTTTGTTATTCAAAAAAGACAGTGAATGGAGATCAAAGAAATTGTCATGTTCAGAGTGAAACAGAAGTTACATCCGAAAAAAGGTCGCATTATCATGTTTGCGATGCGATAAAGTGATGGAAATTATCCATCAGGAATTGCTTTCACCAATTCTACGATGACAGACCTTTAGTCAAGTCATACGGATCGTTTGTTGCTCTAACCAGTATGCGGTCGGCTTTAGCAAACAGAAAAGACGTCATCTCGTAACACGATAGTGACTGACGACGTTTCGAAAGTTGTCTTTGAAAAGCTGAAACAATTATCTTGAAAATCTCATTTACCATTTTACCCTTTTCGATTATCGTTACAAAGTTTGAACAATCTTGTATATGAAAATGGGACAATATAAATGCAATGAAAACTACAATTGATACTTATGTCTTCTGTATCAGAGAATTTACTACTTGGTATAATATAAATGGCAGAAAGGAAATTATAATGACGATTAAAATCATTTATTTCTGCGATCCTTTCTAATTAAATTCATACAGAAATATGCAGGGTCTTCTAAAGTAATCTGACTTCTAAATAACTCTTACCTCTGATAATAAATTATAAACAATAAATTTGTCTAACAGAGATTGGTTGTCTTTACTAAACATGGATGTAATTGATAATGAGTTTCGTTAAAAGTCACTAATATCGTACACGGTTTAAGTAAATCTGTTAAAACCGAAGTTTACTATTATTTAATTAAAATAATTTTAGGTTTAATCACGCCACAAATCTAACTATTTTCGAGTATTTAATAATTAACCTGGTATAAGTGCAGTCTGATTCGTCTAATTTTTTTTTTTTAAATTAGTAGCAAAAGTAGGATCTTTGCTCAGAGAATAATACTTGTAGATTTAATAGAAATTCATAAGGGATAAATTATAATGTGGGAAATGATTAGTAACGTACTTAAAGAAACTGATTTATTGAACTTACAGTGTCGAAGGCTGGTGGATCTTTGAAGCCTAGGCCTTAGATGCATCTTGTGTTAAAAAACAACTAAACAGTGGCGTATGTAGCGTAATAGTTCAAAGGCGAAGGCTTGGGTCAAGTTCGGCTTAGGTTATGGTCTGAAAAAGAGAGATAGAGGAATTTGTAAGTTATGGTCGTCGGTCTATCAGGTCAAGAGGGCGAAGGATTCATAGTTTATACAGTGACGCTTACAATTAGAGCTTCATGCAGCAGTGTATGTATAGTTTCTCGATACCGCCTAAACTAGGGATGGCGATCCTCTTTGAGACGCGGGTCAAATTTTGTTCATATTTTGTTTAGTACTAGCTCTTGGGTCACTAATTGCACAAGAGTTAAGTTAAACAATTTTTAACTGAGTATTTTTAAAACTAAACATCTTTAAAATTCAGTTGGCTTAACCAGTAAAAATGGGCGTGGTTTGAAGATTTAAAAATTTAAAAAAAAGCTCATCGATCACGAGTTCACTCGTGGCCGTACTAATTGTTTATGTTACAACTGATAAGAAAACTCGTAGTGAGAAAACTCGAAATGATTTCTTTGGTCAGTCAGTTTTCATCCAGAGCCATAGTAAAAAGTCATAATGAATTCACAAGCCTCTACATCACAATCTTCATCAGTTAAATATGTACTAGTATGAGCGACTGTAGCAAATAAAATTGAAGTTTTTTAGTAAGACATTTTATTTACAATTTATTTAAAATTCAACATGTTTCCGTGAACAAAAAATGAGCAGAAAATAAAAAAGAGAGAAAAAAAAGTTAGAAGGTCCACACAGATTAGAACTTGAATCCGCGGCGTACAAATGCTTGTACGTTCCCGGTAAACCATTATATTTCTTGCTAAACATTTTGTATAGAATTATACTTACCGTAATAATAAAACTTTAATCATAATTATCTCGAAAAATATTAAGTGTTTGCCCCTATAGTGCTATATTTTCGTGAACAGAATGACTAGATCTACAATTATGCAAGGTTTCAACTAAATCGGTGACCCGAAGGGTTTTTACTCTCCTTGTTAGAGAAAACGCGATTGCGCTGTTTGGGATTCTTCGACAGCGTTTTTTCAATACCTCCTGGAACTCAAACGGTTAACCCTTTAACTGCTAAAGGCGTATATATACGCCTTCACAAGTCCATCAATATATACGCCCTGTGAATTTTTTTACTATAACCTTTATTACTGTTTTACCGATTAATTCAACATGGAATTTATTGTCCTATGTAACATAGCAATTAAATATGCCATTATTATTTTTTAAACCCTAAGAGTGGTATCAAATTTCCGGGTACTGTTTTTTGGTCGCTAGTCAATGGACAACCGGTCGCAACGACTGATATACGAAAAACGCGCCGTCCATATTGATGGATTCGTCCGAGAGCGCGTCGCAGTCAAAGGGTTAATATGTTAACGCGATTTTCATACAACCCCGTACGAATCTCCTCGCTTCTGCACGCGTATCACCTGCAGCACATGGCGCGATAATTCCGTGGCCAGTTCAAGCGACCCGAAATAACCGCGAAGCCCGAGTCCGCTCCCGATCTGTGTAGCCTACGATTAATAGACCGATGCTAACCGGCGAAATTACAACCGCGTGAGCTTACGCTCGGGACGATTTCCCCGCGTGATTTTAATTACAGCCGGTTCGAACAGCGTTGGACAGGCAGACGGACGCACACCGAGGGGCTGGAGAGTGGCCTGCCAAAATAAAGATAGTTCAAACGTTGCTTGTGGCCTAAATGTGTCATCTATAAATACGCCAGCTCCGTGTCCGCTCGACGGAGCCTCGGTCCGAGTCGATATTGCGCTCGCATCGATGCATAAATCGCGGAAATTCTTCATTCGCTTTTGCGCGGGAAACTTTCTGCTTCGAATCGACCCCTGTTGATGATAGGACGACGGGGGTGGTGTAATCATGTTGAATCGTGGACGTAGTCCACAGCAGGATGTTTAACGTATAATTTGTATATTATTTTATAATTTTCTCTTTTTTCTTCTTTTATTTATTTATTTAGCCCTGCTGCACTTTTCCAGACATTTCGGTCTCGAACGTGTTTCTGAAAGATCTCATTAACCGGTTAGCTGTGACGCTCCCTTCTGAAAGCGCGCGTCTATACACATGTGACGCGAAAATCGAGCGACGACGAGTATACTCGTCAATGACAGCTAACTGGTTAAGTTTAAGCGATAGGTAAAGAAACTGTTATTAATTGCTTGCATTATCTTTCCAATTTTATGTCAAAGTATCATTTTTCCATAAATTAGGACTACATTTTTGTTGAGTGCTCTCTTGAAATCATCGAGGATTTTGTTTTGTCTTCTTTTTATTACAAGGTTTGGTGTCTCATCGACCTCGAGGTCTTTAGCGGAATACTGGTTTAGTTTCTCTTCTCTTAATTCGTATCTTGTCGAATAATTGGTTCTGCTTTAAGTAATTGATCGTGCTTTTTATGTGGTTCTGGTAGGTCAAGGCGGTGTCTGGGTTCGATCTGTATTTGCCTTTTTGATGTTGGTGTTTTCTGCAAAAGGTATTCGATCGTAACTCGTTGGCTGCAGGTGTCACAAAAGGGTGGAACTGTTTTGGTTAGACGGTGATTCGTTGATGATTATGGAATGTCCAATTCTGAGCCTATTCGTGGTTATGTTTTCGTTGGGATATTAATTTTATTTGTAACGAACACGGTTTTAACGTAAAAATCAAAATGTCTGTATTTTCCAGATATAGATAAACATAAATGATGAACAAGTAAATATATGTATGACACAAATGCATTGCATAGTAATTTATTTATTCATTTTAATATTAAAAAAATTAAATATTTTATAAAATAAATAAATAAATTGCATGGTAATACGTGTAAATTAAGATAAAAAGAATTCTGCGCTATAGAAAACAACTGTGTTCATTTTTAAGTATAATATTTACTTAATTTGTTAGAACATAGATTAAAGGTTTAATATATAATTTTTAATCTCTCTTATCGATTACAAATTATTCTTTCGTTCCTCCTGTTTACTGTAGTAGCAATTTTTGTTTTTTGTACTTATGGAAAAATATTTAATTTCGAAGCGTGTTGTTATCGGGTAGTAGAATCGATCGTTTAGAAAATTCGTTTGCAGTAAATTAGAAGTGAATGAAACTAGTAAATATGCACCAAAAAGATTACACCATTTTTTGATTATTTTTTTTACGTTTCATGACCATTTAAGACAGTATTTGTTTTAAACGATGAACTATCTAATAATTACGTCGGACTTTAACGGTCTCTTCTATCGATTATTGAAGATTAAAAATAAACGGTTTTGTTGTGATTAAAGGACTGAAATAGAACCCAATTTTCTTTGAAGTTTCTTCTTCCTGGACACGTGGGGGTAGACAAAAAACGTAATTTATACCGACAGGGGTTGGAACACGTGATGTCTAACACTGAGCAGAAATTGCGTTCTGGGTAGGACTCGAGTGGAAACAGGACTCGCCTGGAATTCAAGACGTGGTTACAACCATAAGAGGGAAACGCATGTTAGAAGGATATAACAGCTTCCTGTGATCAACTTAATGCTGAACTTGGAACAGAATTTGCTCTCAACTTGAAAATTTGTATTAAATGCTCGTTTTCTAATGCACAGTAGCACTGAAACATGGGGGTGCAAATGTTTTGTTCCTTTTGTACATTAATTTTAACAGACAGAAGTTTGCAATGAAATTGTTCGAGAAATTGTAGATAATTATTTTAATATTAAATAAACAAAAATAATTAACGACACTGAAGGTAATTGTAATGTTTTTACTGTTTAAGATTGATAGAACTTACGCAACCACCATTTTATTCGGAATAAAAATATGTTTAGATGCAAAAAATATGAAATAATAAGATGGAATTAAAAATGGTGGGTCTCGAGTGAAATTTTACGAAAAACACGAAATTTTCACCATTTCAGGAATATTTCCATTTTTTCTGCTTTTCTTTGATGATATATGGTACTAGCAAGGGATTTACTCGTGTAAACGTTCTATAGTGATTTTAATTCATTTGAATTGGATCTATAGTCGGTGACACTAATAGTGTTGAAACACTTTCGCAATTTTGTCTGGGAAGTTTAAAATTAACCTAGTGCTTTGACATCTTAACCGGGTAACTGATTTAAAAGGAAAATATGCTGCTTCATTTTCATTAATCAAATAGAAGTAATCAGATACCTGCATGTAATAAAGTGTAATTATTAACAATTACCAATTGAAAATAAATATTATCCTAAGAGTAATAAAATGTTTATAAAATTAAGTATCAAGAATGATATTTATTTAATTTAATTTTGTTTTATTATTTGATATAAATATTGTTTCCCAGGCAAAACATATTTTCTTTTTATCTAGGATAATGCTCTATTTGAAATTATATTTTTCTCTCTTTCTGTCTCTCCTTTTCTTTAATATTTCTTCAAAGAAGTATCGAAGAAATCGATCGCCTTATGCTCTGATGAACTAATTTTAGAAAATCATTTTGTTGCGTAGGTTACGACAACCTACACTTGACACGCAAACTTGATCCACTGAGACTGATGAACGTACTCGTGTATCAAACTTTATCGAAAACATTTATTTGTTATGGAAGATTTTCGTTTAAAACATTCGAATACACGAATATGCGAACAATTTGAATGTAACTTTAGTATAACAATTAATCCGTGTACATTTTCAAATAATCTTATATCTTTTGCTATTTTTGAAACACATATTATTTTATGCGTATCTCATTCATTGTTCTATAATTGTATTATTTAATGCTAATAATTTGTTGTACAGTATTGTGCTTTAATAAAACTGTCTGGAATACTAATCTTTAAATATACATATACGATATAATAGATCAACAAACAATTATCGATATTTTGCCATGATACGTGTCTGCGATTGTAAAAATGGTCTAAGTCAAGATTTGAACAAAAAGAAAGTTACTTTATTAATAAAATGAAAATTGGCCAAATCACAACAACAAAAAATCTAAAATACAAATTCTAAGAAAAATGTTGTGTGACTTAAAAGATCATTTTCGTGATTACTAACACGCATGTACACGAAACTCATTCAGAAAACTATTACAAAGTGCAATAAACAATTATTGCTAGTATTATCACTAAATCGGTTGAAACTTCCTTTCATCATTTTCCAAAAGAAAGAAGAAAAAAAGTTGGAAGCAAATTACTCCCATCCACGTTGTTCCGTGCGGCTGCGGTTCGAAGAATCCTTGAAACGGCTGCCTATACCTAGCACGTGAGACGATATATACCCCGGAATATAATTTTAACTGCACGTTATTGCGATGTAAACTTCGGCGCTGCTCTGCCACTCTGTCTCAGTTGGTGTCCGCACGATCGCCGTGGAAGGAGCCTACACGTTTGTATCTCAGGCTAATCTCGCGAATCAGTGCCTCTATGCCCGTTTCTCTCGCGTTCGCCGCGGTTTCGGGGGCAACCCGTAAAATGTGACCGTTTTCGGAGGGTTCCACGTGGCATGGGATGTGGTAGGTCGCGTCAAGCCTCGACCACCCTCGGGAACATCCAGGACAGGCCAATACAAGTCCACGTTATGTTCGGTACGAGGAAGTCAGTTCGAAGATGTACATCATTGTGTTTACGTAATCGTTGATTTCCATTACGATGTTTGACCCTTTACACTCGAAAGGGGCGATTTTTGTGATTTAGTTGACAAGTCTTCGACAATTTTCCAAATTTCCAAGAAATTACCGAGATTCAACGGTACGCTTTTCAAGAAGCTTTACTTGTATTGAAATTTACTAAATTTGGATAAGTGATGTTGAAATTTGTAAGTATAACTGGTTTGACCGATTGCGTTCGGAAATTTAGGAAGTTGGTGTCATTTAACGAGTGTCGCTTTTCTAGTGAAAAGGGTTAAAATTGTGAGCAAGTGATTCGTATTGACAACAAATTGTTTGGTGTGTCAAACAGAAGATATTTTCCCGTGGTTTTGATTTTATTCTTCATTTACAGTGGAACCTTCCTTATCGTAGCACCTGTTATTCGAATATCGTGCCCAGATATTCTATTATCCGAACAGAGTGTCGTCTAATAATAGTGCTCTATTTTAAAGAATTATGAAACTTAACAGTAGAATACACGAATATTTAAACGAACTATTAATCCTCTTAATGTTCATTTAAATGAACGAAAGTCTCGTATGAAAAAAGGCAATAGTTCCATTATTCGAAAATTCTTGTATCTGAACAATTCTCATATACGAGAGGCTCTGACTATATTTTAACGCAAAGTGACGAGTGAGATCAGTTTAAACAAACGTCCACGTATATTCTTACGAAATTTTCTATCCGATTCAACGATTAAGCTCGTCGAACAATTGTGTTCGTGCTTAGTGCGCGTTTTGGCGTGAAAGAATGGTAATAATAGGTTGAATTGATCCAGTGTGAATCATTTAAAGGTCAATGAGTTTCGCGCACTTGAAACTGTTCCTGAAGTGAAATTAAATTTTTTAACGGTAAGGTTGACTCGTTGGTGTACACTGAACAATTCTGTTCGAAAATGGTATCTAATCTTTACGCGAATAAACCCGCAATATTTCAATGAACGAGCGTAATGGAGGAAAGAAAAAATTTATGCAGGATTACGTAACGCCTAGCACACCGTGTTGCTCCGTCGATAACAGAGCTTATCTCAGAAATCATCTACGCTTTTGTACGAGAGGTATTCTTATGTTTTCGTTCCTGCTAATCACTTCAGATATTAATATTATGGCAAAAGCAATGATTCTGATTTTGGCGTATCCATCGAATTGTTTGCAATCAAAAATACACGTGTATATACTTGAACGTTAAGTCTAGCTAGAATACTTCACGACGTGTTTATAAATAAATCGTTCTTTGTGAAACGAAATTTTATTATCATGCTTTATGTTCTTTGTTTAGATTGGTTTATTATTTGTATTGAAAATTTTACAATGATTATTGTAAACTACGTTATCTTAAATTTTACGGTTAAATTTACGTTAATTTCATCGTACAAAACATTTCATTGTACAAATTTTCATATTTTTAAATTTATAAAAATATACTTTAATAATAATTAAATAAAATCTTCTATTATAACTTAAATCGTGTAAAATTTGTAATTATCAATAACGATTAATTAGTTCAATTGGTAATAATTATGAACTTTATACAAATTTCATTACTTTATTCCTAAAAAAAAAAGTGTTAACATCTAATATTCATTTTACAAAATGAATTTATACATGTGCGTTTCCAACGGTTATTTTTTTTATTATCGTCGAAAGCAAATATTTTAGTTTTTAACTTTTAAATCTGCTGCATGCAGTCGGAAAAAGAAAAAAAATTCCAAAATCGACTACCACAACCGAACCCAAGTAGGTATTTTTAGACAAACTATTCCGCTCGACCTTGGGTCGTATTGTCAGGTTGAACTTAAATTAAGTCGATCAACCTGCTGAATATTATAATTTGCCACGGTGAATACAACCAATAATCGTCCCTCTTTGCTTCGAGTCGCGTTGCACAAAGAAAAGCGATCCCGCAGCGTCGAGGTTTAATAGACTGCATTAAAGCACAAATGGCAACACGCTATATACGTATTCGAGTGTTTGGTTGGTCACTTTGTTGCCATAAGTTACGCTTCATTTTTATTCTACTTTTCTTTATGCTCCAATAATCTTCATCTCGCTGTCCTGCACTTCAATGAAACCTTTTAATCTTTCTGTAATACTTTGCTACACAATGCAACTGAATTTAGGATTTTTTATGGAAATTTATAATTTCCTGGGTATAATTAAAGAAATGGAACCGAAGTGAAAATTTTTGATATCTCACCCTCTAAACATAACAACTACATAATGCAACTGGATTACAGATTTTTATGGAAATTTATAGCTTCTCGAGCATAATTGATTAAATGAAACTAAAGTGAAAATTTTTAATATCTCACTCTCTAAGTATAACAGCTACATAATGCAATTGAATTTAGGATTTTTTATGGAAATTTATAATTTCCTGTGTATAATTAAAGAAATGGAACCGAAGTGAAAATTTTTAATATCTCACCCTCTAAACATAACAGCTACATAATGCAACTGAATTACGGATTTTTTATGGAAATTTATAATTTCCTGTGTATAATTAAAAAAATGGAACCGAAGTGAAAATTTTTGATATCTCACCCTCTAAGTATAACAGCTACATAATGCAACTGAATTACGGACTTTTTATGGAAATTTATAACTTCCTGAGCATAATTGAAGAAATGAAACTAAAGTGCAAGTTTTTGTTATCTCATGCTCTAAATATAACAGGGTGCACTTTGAATATTTTGTGTACTTTCGCACGTTATGCACATTCTTCATGTAACAATGTTTTTAATATTCAATTTTCCCATAAACGCATAAAAATCGGCAGTCTTTATACTTGTATTAACATCAACGTTTCAATTTTGTATTTCACTGGGATAGGATTTCTTAACTTTGTGCATTTTTGCACATAGATGTACAGAAAGTGTATAATTATAATTGTTGCGTTGGTTTTTCTTCAATCAATGGCAGCAAAATTTTTCCGTAGATTTTGTGGATATTTTGAACAAGAGTTATTGAAATTCGATATCTTTTGGGACCAGCCGTGTATTTTCAACACGACTCGAATGGCTTCTGTTCGAAAACGGTGATCTGTCAGAATTTGTGGCTTCCAGCCATGTTCTCGGCTATTCTTCTTTTCCTACTTTTTGTTCTGATCTGTTGATTAGGGTCCACAAAGTTAGCTCCACCAGAATTTATAAGACATTCTTCGCGATTCTTTTAAATACTTGTTTAATTCAAATCCTATAAACACCAAGAATTAGCTTGCATAATTCGAGTATTTTGCAAACGCGTAGAACAAAACTTCAGATCTTAAGAGACCATAAATGGCATTCAAACCTTATGACGTGAAATTTACATTGCAATTGACTTGGATTAGCGAGTGCATATTGAACTTGATCTCGTTCTACCACTAAACATCTGTCACATCGTTCATACACATAAATCCTTAACCTGGTGATGTGGTAACTTAACCTCCATCACTTAACCTACCCTATTTTTTTTCTATTTGTACATTACATATCTCTTTGAAAAAAAAGAAAATTTAAATCTTTATAATTTAAATCTTTATAAATACGTTTACTTTTTTTAACTCAAACATAATTACAGAAAATATAGGTAAAATTTGTGTAAGCAAGTATTTCCAAAATACTCGAAAATATTTGCTTCAAATAAACATTGTCTACCTTGTTTAATATTTATAAGCACACTTTACATAAATCCGGTTGAGGAATAGAAAATATCCCCCTTTGTAGCCTTAATACAATTCGTTCAATATTTATAAGCACATCTTACATAAATACGGTTGAAGAATAGAAAATGTCCCCCTTTTTAGCCTCGATATAATTCGTTCAATATTTATAAGCACATTTAAAGTAAATACGACTGAAGAATACAGTATGACCCCTTTTTAGCCTCAATATGATTCGTCGTTCAAGAGAGAGGTTAATACACAAGCGCTATAAATATTAGGGGGACCGGAAAGTAATGTTTCTGTCATTCCATCTCTAGTTATTCTGCTCAAAAACCAATTGATTTTTATCGATCCGGCATTAAAAAATTTGCACTTTATATGGCAAAAGGTTGTTGATAATTAGGGTGATTGCGTCATTGATTACAAAATAAAAGCTCGTTAAAAATTTATGTGCTTGAATTTAATGTAAGAAAACGACATTACTTTTCGATTCCCCTAATCAAATTGCATTCGTTTGAAAAATAAGTGCACGACGTAACAGTATGCATATGTGACCAGCGTGCAAATTTCACGAAATCCTTCGGATCCCGTTTCACCGACTGAAGGTTAGTACCACCGCATGGCAAACGCGTTTCGTCTTTCGACTCCCTCTTCTGGCTCCGTCAAAGGGGTAGAAGGAGAGGACAGGCGCGGTCCAGGCGCGCAGTTAACGAACTTACAACGGGGACGAAGGAAAAACGAGGATGGAGGCCTGTAAAAATGTGCGTCGTTGCATCGAGGAGCAACTTGACTGGTGAGGATCGTTCGAAAGGTTTTAACGGCGCTTGGTGACGCGCCAGAAAAGATTTAAAGGGAGCAAGACGGCGGCGCCCGTTCACCGTCGCGAAATTGGCATCGGTCACGTGGCTCGAGTGAATTCGAGAATAGGATCGATTCAACGTTCAATCATTGCAACAAGCGCATCTGGAGAAAAACGTCCCCCTCGCGACGATCCGTGGCGAACTGTCCGTTAGTCACTATAGTTAGTGATCGTGCCCTTAAAAGGGACCTAATCGTAACGCAAGCTTATCTTTAGTTTCGCGATCGCGAAGTCGTGTCTGGATTGGGTGCAGCTTTGCCTTTAAATGGTACTTTGCTTGTTGTTCTCTGTTACGTCTACAACATCATGTTCCTGTGGATTGTATCGGTGGAGCGTTCTCGGGGTTGAGTTATTCGAACTTAATCGAATTAACCCTCTATGGGCCCGTGTAACTTTCAGGTTACATGCTAATTTACTGACATTTTAACAAATAATCACTTTGAACCGGATTCGAAGCGCGAGGCGTTTCCCTCAAGGTTTTCTTACCGTTCCGGTCGAAATACAATACGATGTACAATGTAATATTCTTCAGTTTGAAAATAAAATACATAATACAGTTTCATTACCTATCTACGAAACCTATCCTTTTCATTTTTAATGCGTACCAGTAGGTGGCGGGTTTTTATGTATTTACGGGAAGTTCGATTGCATGAAAAATCATACAGTGCGTAACAAACAGATAGATCCATTTGCTGATCCATTCGTTCTTAACTTCGATACTGTATATTTTATTTGACCGAAACTTATCTCAATAGTTAATAAAAACGCCGGGAAACATTGGTGTGCGGCTTCTCATTCTTGCACGGTAAACATTTTTGCGATTTTACTCAATTTTTAACTGTAACAAAACGATAGGTCCAGAAAACATCCATATGACCTTCCACCATAACACAGGTTACACCTAATTATTGAGAAAGTATCTACGTGTTCAAAATTACCATTATTCAAATTTAACATAACACCATATCAAACACTATTCCTACCGACACTTCACGTATACCTATCCCTATCGCCACATTCCCACGTAAGACAGACTACAAATTTTTCTCAGAAACTAAACAATAAAGAAAGTAGTGAATATTGAAAAATGTATTATAGGTTTATTTGAGGAAAAGTCTAAAATTTAAAGGCGGTTCGATTATGTTGTATATGTGAAATTCTAATCGAAATTTTAAAAACGGTCATTTGACCGGTCGTGGTAGGAATAGTGTCAATTACATCGGTAGAACAAGTTACCAAATTGTTCCCAATGGTCAAATTGCAAAGCACCATGGAGATAACTAAGAAAACTGTTTTATTGTTTTCTACTACACAGCAGTTGGTATCTACGCCGTTAATAGTTCCGATAGCAATAGTTTTAATCGGTAAACTAAATGTCACTAACGTCATACTACTTTCTCCCATCCTATTCTATACAGAATCGATATGTTTTTCCCCTAAGAAAAGAATTTCTCAACTCTCGCGACTCTCACGTAATTCTCTATTCCGACTCGTTTATTCATTCTTTCGTCTTCATAACGCGATCTCGAACGCGCTCGCGTGCAACGTCATCGATAGCTCGTCTTTTATCCACGCTGCTCCAACTTGAACAGCTTCAAACGTGAGCAAGGGGGTACGGGTTAGGGAGCCTCGAACTGTCACAGCCGCGAACGTAGGATCGTTGCAAAATTTGAGTGCTCATGTTCATCACGTGAATGTTAAAGGTACAGTTAAACCCGGCACCGGATCGATGCAATCGCGTTTCTTGTCTCTGTGATCGAATCAGCGGAGCCGTCGAAGAATCGTTAAAAGGGGGCGAGGCGAGGGGTGAACAGCTTCACGTATCAGGCATTGGCTACTCATTCAAATTCTCATCGTTAGAAATGACTTAAGGAAAGTTCCGGCGCTCACGAGATACCTCATGGTATTGGGTTCACGGTGTCTGCCCTGTTAATTATGGAAAGTAAGAATCAGTGTAAACGTATAGAATTTCGTTTTCTTGAAAACATTTTATTACAATTTTGATAACGGTTCTAAGTTAATAATATCTAGTTTGAGGGGGGGCAATTGTTTGACACTGGAACTACCGACACGGGTCAAAATGATCAATTCGTAATTTTTCATAGAAACTTGGTAAATTTATTATGGAACCTACGTATTTTTATAATATCTATGTTCATTGAACTGTATTTGTTTACATTAATATAAATGCATTTATGATATTGTTTGATAATTTATATTTATATATATATATATATAGTATAGGTTTGGAACTTTAAAGGTGGGAATTAAAATTTTCTTTAAAGGGAAACTTACATTCATGCCACGTCAACCTTTCAACTTGTGCATACGTGTAATTAAATTACGAGAAAAACAGTCAATTATGTGATACGTTTTATAATTATTAGGTAAAAATTTAAGAGCAAGATGATATGTATAATTTTAATTATCAAAAAAAATTAATAATAAAATGTTTGGATTCATCTAAATGCAACAAAATGATAGTGATTTAGTTTTTGTTTTACCATTTTCAAAAATGGAAATGCTTATACTTTTTTTTTTTCTTCTGAATATTACTTGGAATTTTATGATCGATACACGTGACTTAGCAGACTAATTGAACTAGAATTGAATGCCATACGGGTATCATGGTGAGAGAGAATACGCAGACGATCTTTAAATAGCTTTAATTAAGCAAATCAGTCGCCGTGAAAGTGAAACGATCTGATTCAGATCGTAGTTTAATAATCTGAATGGAATTTCGTTTCTTTAATATATATGTGTTTTAAGATAAAGGCATTCCATAAATTATTGCGCAAATATAATCTTCGTACACGTTACTGCACGTGTTTTGAAATTAGTAATGAGATGATAATAGAAATTCGAATATTCTATCAAACATCGATCTAAATATTGAAATAACTAATGAAATTGAACTTATGATCAAAGGATATTAAATTTTTTTAATTCGTAACTATCTGGAACTGTTTGTAATAAATGCTGATAACATATATATGTACCAGAATAATATGAACATTAATAATAACTGGAATGCGAATTTTTATGCAAATTTATATGCTTCTGAATGCAGCTAAATAAATAGAATCTTTGTATATAATAGATTTGTTTCATCTTTAGATATCAGGTATATTACATACTTACTTTGTCTTGAATAGTTTATACGCTTATGCATAGAACCTCGCAGCCTAATAATTATTCATAATAATTTTTTCACGAAATTAGCAGTATTTTAAGATAAATTGGATTCTATGTTTCAGGTGCAAATGCTAGATCGCCTGGGAAAACCTCTCCAACAGGGCTGATTGGAACTAGAGATGGGGCAGGAATCGGTAGAACGATGAAAGAATATGAGGATCAATTAGAGGCCCTGAAAAAGGAGAACTTCAACCTTAAATTACGGATTTACTTCCTCGAGGAGCGGATGGGAATTACATCAGCCGATGAAAATGCGATAAAGAAGAACATTGAATTAAAGGTTCGAAAACAATTTATTATTAAATTGTCTTAAAGTTTCATTTCTTACTTAAAACACTGTACTTTTTCAACTAAAATTTTAATGAAATGTCAGTCTTCTCGCTCCGTATCTTTGATTTAAATTCATATTTTAATTTGAAGAAGTACATAACAGGTTAGAGCTGAAGCTTTGATCATTTCTTTTCGCCCTCTTAATTCATATAGCTTTCAAAGATATTATACGTTCCGTTGTTAGGTTGAAATTGAATCATTGAGAAAGGAATTGGTTGAGAAGCAGGAACTTCTTAGCCAAGCGGCCAAAGCGTTCGAATTAATTGAAGAACAGAAAGAAGCTTCTTCGCGGAATCAAGCCCAGTATCAACAGTCGCTTGAAAATGAACAACAAAAGATCAGGAAGCTCGAGAAGGGTAAGTGATAACGTCTTAAGATTTTCGTTACCGTAACTGTGGAAGGTTTATCATTACTTTGTTAGCGAAAACGAATTGAAAAGAAAGTTGATTTCCAAACTTCAGTGGTTACGCGATCGACTGCATGTAGGTATCAAGTCTTTTTTTATTATTTATACTTTTAATTTCACTGGTTTCACTTCTCTGTTCTCTCATTAAATTAATCTGATTGTTTGTTATCTAACAGCTTATAATTATGAAACTAACGTTACTACCACACGTCTAGACATGTAGATCAATGACTCAATAATGTATACTGATAGTTTCCGACGTAAGTTGGTTGACACATTGCGTACGGCACTCTGCTCGCCAAAAAACTGAATACAAGCACCTTTCTCGATTTACATTTGTAAATTCTTAAATGTTAGTATTGTGTAACAATAAACGTGGCAAATGTAACAAATATAACAAACAGATCGAATTATTTGAAGTCGTGAATGCGCGTATGTAAGAAAGTATTAACCCTTTGCGCTCGAGAGGTGACCGAGTTAGCCACCAAATGATAGATTCGCAAACTTGCAGACTTTAGTCAATTTCTTTATTAGTCAGTCTCAGAGGTTAAATAGTCATATATGTAAATTTTAGTATATCACTTGACGAAACTAAATGACTACCACGACCGGTCAAATGACCGTTTCTAAAATTTCGATTAGAATTTCATATATACAACGCAATTGAACCGCCTTTAAACTTTAGACTTTTCCTTAAATATACCTATAATACATTTTTCAATATTCTATTCTTTCTTCATTTAGTTTAGTTTCTGAGACAAATTTGTAGTCTGTCTTACGTGGAAATGTCGCGGTAGGATTAGGTATACGTGAAGTGTCGGTAGGAATGGTGTTAATATAGACGAATCTTAGTAAATATTTCGAATTCGAACATTTTTGAAGTTAGTATCATTAGACGATCAACAGTCACCACTCGAGTGTAAAGGGTTAAAACGAGATATTTCGTCACCCGTACGCAATGTGTTAACCCTTTGCACTCGAGAGGTGATCGTTAGTCGTTTAATGATACTAACTTCAAAAATTTACAAATTCAAAATATTTACTATGATTCACGTATATATTAAACTTCATTTAGTTTAATTAAGTGATATACTAAAATTTACATATATGATTATTTAACTTCTGAGTCTGACTAATAAACATACTAGCTAAAATCTGAAAACTTGCGATACTATCATTTGGTAACTAACGATCATCTCTCGAGCGCAAAGGGTTAACCCTTGACCGTTAGTCGTTTAATGAGACTAACTTCAAAAATTTACAAATTCAAAATATTTACTATGATTCACGTATATATTAAACTTCATTTAGTTTAGTTAAGTCGTACATTAAAATTTACATATATGACGATTTAACGTCCGGGGTCTGAAATAAAGTCTGAAAATTTGCGAAACTATCATATGCTAGGATTACGATGTCCCATGAGAGGGGACAGCCGAGTGCAAAGGGTTAATACAGTAGAACGTCGATTATCCAAACTTCGATTACTCACATGATCGATTACCCAATTACAGACTGGATCTCTCATACGTTTAAACATTTGTATCTAGAATTGTTCAATTTACTTTCATACCACGTGTATCTTATCAGTATTTATTCTTTCACGTAAACGAAAAAAAAAAATCAATATTTAAAAATTGTTTAATTTCTGTTCGTTTTATGATGTAATCCAAGGTTTGGTTCCGCCAGATCGATTATTTCAACTGATCTGTCTAACAATTGATTCGCATAATCGACGTTCCACTGTAGTATCAAACTTAACACCGTCATGCACGTTCATAAGTACTGAACAATTGTCGTATAAACATTAGCGTCCAGTTTTATACCTATACAATGATATATAATCTCGTAACATCCAATGTTGTACATAAACTGTTCCCCGTGTTTCCTGTCGCACAAAAGGTATAACTCTCGAAAAGTTGTCTGCGTCAGCTCGTAACAATATATCAGAGTGTTTTGATAATCGCGTTTCACAGCCATATCCAACTCCATTACCCCGTTAAATTCTTTAGTTGATTTATTCGCTGCTCGCTCTTCGACGAGGCCAACTTATTCTCGGTGCGACGAAACTTTTGTACCAATTTCTCTGTTGCGACAGAATTAGCGGAGTACCAGGAAAAGGTAAACGATGCATCTATCTACTATAAGGAAGCTTTCGGCATTACGCCAGAAAAGGCGCTGGAAAACGAGGAGAAATTGCATCAAATGGAAGAACTCGTGGCATCGTTGGAAGCCGAGGTAAGATAACGAATATACAGGGTGTCTAAGTTGAAGAGGGCCATCTAACTAAGCGTCTCATTTTGCTTTCAATGATATGAAAAGTGCTTATTATACGATTTGAATGATTTCGAAGACAGGAAACCGTGGAAGCGCCCCTTTTTGTTATGTACACATAACAAATTTTATTAACATTTTCTGTGTCGTTAAAAAAATAAAAGATGTATTTAGAGAGCCCCGGTTCAGCTTGGACACCCTGTACGTTGCCTCAATTACATAAATTATAAATGAATCTTATATAAAAAGTTCTTTTAATGAGTATATTTATGTATTATAAATATAAATACTCAAAATCCTATTTTAATTTTTAATTTGCTGTAAAATATAACATTAATTGTACTAATATAATCTATTCTCTTTTTATTTCTCTTTTTTCTTCGCTTGTTGTTTTAAACATTAGGTAATTTCGAATGGATGTTTCAGAAAATATAAATATTCCTTTAAAGTATTATTCTTGAAAAAGAAAGAAATCTAATAAATTTCCTGGTCCCGTTTCACAAAGTTGAGCCTAAAACAAAGTGACAGTGTGCACAGTTTACTGACAAGCAAATTCCTGTGACCGTTCCTATACCATTTCAACGTTATCACTGTGTTCATTTCCTTCGGTTACCACGAAAAGAATGCGTACTTTTGATAAGCGAGTAATCGTTGCTCGGGGAAAAAAGGAGGAAAAAAAAAAATTAATCAGTATGTTACTGTCCGCGGATGTACACGCCTCGTTTAACATTTTTCCGTGTGGGAGTATTTCAAGCTGTTTCTTGCATGTTTGCGTATCAAGTGACGAGAGTAATTCTATTTATTTCTTGTTATGGTTCCAATAAAACGCAATATGGGGCGTAAACAGCGGAGAACGTGAGCATCTCGTACTTTAATTAAATCTTAAAAATACTGCTATCAGGTACTCTGTGCGTCATATTTTGTTCTTTTATATTGGCTTACACTTCTTTTCAAAAACGTAAACCTCGCTTTGCAATCTCAAAGGGTGGAAGCGATGAATTTTCATCCCTTTGCACTCGAAAGACGACTCTCGATCGCCGAACGAAACTATCTTTAAAAATTGCGAAACACAAAGCATCGAAATTAATTTACTTGTACTAAAGTTTGTTTAATATAGAAATGAGAAATTTATGAATATTCAACCCTTTGCATTCGAAAATTCGTGAAATTTATAAATATTTAACATTTTGCCTTCGAAAATTCGTGAAACTTATGAATACTTAACCCTTTGCCTTCGAAAATTCGTGAAACTTATGAATACTTAACCCTTTGCCTTCGAAAATTCGTGAAACTTATGAATATTTAATCGTTCACATTCGGAAATTCGTGAAACTTATGAATATTTAATCGTTCACATTCGAAAATTTGTGAAACTTATGAATATTTAATCGTTCACATTCGGAAATTGTGAAATTCGTATCTTTTGACCATCGAGGATCTTCTTTCGAGCGTCCACTGCAGACTTTCGATTATTATTAGGCTGTACGAGATAAAATAATTATAACATTTCATTAGACCGTACAAATACTGTTCTTTTGTTCGATTAAATGATATCACGCGAAACGCGAACGATTGTAACGTGAAAAATTATTCGCAAACAAACTTAGGTGAAGCAGGTGACGACTAGCTTGGACGAGGAACGTGTCTGGGCACAAGAGCTTGAGAGCGAAAGGGACGAGTTTAGGGACCGTTTAGAGGCTGAGACGCGTTTGAGAGAGAATTTGGACGCGGAGAGGCTGCAAGAGATCGAGTCGTTGCGGGAGAAAGTAAAAGAGCTCGAGGAACAGCAACTGAAAAGGGACACTGTCGTTCAGCAGTGCAAGAACGAGCTGCTCGAGAAAGAAAGGGTCATCAAGGAAAAAAATGCACAGCTGGATGAAAGGTGTCGGATGTACGAGGAGCTGAGCGCGGTTTCGGAGAAAAGGAAGAAGCAAGTTGATCAATTAAGGACGTCTATAAAAACCAGGGACGATGCCCTCACGGATCTGAACAACAAACATCGTGCGTTGCTCTCCCAGGTAACATTTCAGACTTTTATTTTGATTTAAACATGTTTGTTTGCACGCAGTATCATTATCGATATTATTAGGCGCGCAAATTAATTCGATGCCTTTGCATTTAATGCTTCGTAACTTTTATTCAAATTAAAATACCTTTTCTGCCCTATGGTGATTTGAAAGTTGCAGCATTATAACATTATCTAAGGAACATTAAAACGATCGGGACAACTCGGCATAATTTCACCTAATAACAGTAAACAATATGGCGTTCGACAAGCAGTATTTGACGCACTGCATTCTTTTTGTTTTTGAATCGAAAAAAAATACTTCTGAAGCTAAAGAAATGGGTTTGTTCCGCTTTTGGTAACGACGCTGTGACGTATAAAACGTACAAAGAGCGATTTCAAAGATCGAACAAGCACGTGCAGGATAGGCAAGAAATTTTAAGAAAACTTCTGAAAAACGTTTGTAAAAGCTAAACAAGGGATTGCGTTGCAATCAGGTGTTGCCCACCAATGCTTATCGCAACGTTTATTTCAGTTAGGAAAAATTCAAAAGTTAGGAAGATGGGTTCCGCATGAAAAAGGCACCGAATTAATTTGCATACCTAATAATTAGAGTCTGAAGTAAAATGGGGCACTAGTTGCGTATTCTTAGTGGAATTTATTTCGAAGAACAGAAAATTATGTGGTAGATTACTAGTAATAAGCAGAAAAAGTTTGTTTCAGAAATTAAATATCAATTATATAAATAGAATTACCTTTTTTTTTATTTATTTCTAATATTATAACGTTAATACTGAGGTACTTCATATAACAAGGAGGAGAACGTCGGTTATACAGTAGGACCTCCCTTATCCGAACACTCATTACCTAAACATTGTACCTCAATATTCTATTATGCGAACATAATAGAATTTATCTATTTAAATACATTGAATTTAGTATGAAAAAAATCAGAAGTATTCTGTTGCTCGAAAATTCGTTTATCTGAACCCTTGTCTCATTCTAATCGGTTCATACGCGAGAGGCTGTACTGTAATTGAAACGAATTTTGATTGCAGTTTGAAAACGGTTACGCAAAAAGATCACCCCCTGGCAGCCCGTCGACCATGAATCCGATCGAAGATCCGCTGCAAGCGAGGATGGGACAGAAGATAATGTCCGCGCAAGGGGTAATAACGAAGAGAGGGAACGCTTGCCTCGATTGGGAACCGAATCGAGAAAGGTCAACGAGAATGAAGTCACCGATACAAACTCTGAGCGGAGGAGAGGTCAAAGACGTGAGAGATTTAATCAAGGTTCGCAGAAGCTTTCGTGTCTCTTCTTTTTCTTTTTCTTTTTTTTTTTAACGCGCGCGTGTTTGTTTCGATATATGGTACCAACGAAAATGAATAACAGCTAAAGTGAAACAATTATATGTGAAAAAATCTGTATCTCTGATTCAGGAACTGGAGGAGAAAGAGACGGAATTGAAGCGTCAAGAGGAAGCGAGGAAGCAGTTGGTATTGAAGTTATGCAACATGCAGAAGCACGCTGAGATCACGGATCACAAGCTGAAGAAGTTGGAGGGCGAACACGAGAAGGCGATTAAAACTATTCAAGGTTTCATGGAGAGGCAGCAACAATTGGAGAACGCGAAGTTGAGGAAGGAGCAGAAGATCATGGAGTTGGAGATCGAACTGAACAGGCTGCGAGAGTGCGAGGGATTGAAGGCGACAAGGGACGGGCACAGCAGTCAGTTCGTTCGTAGAGACTTCAGCACCGACATGACGGACGATCCAGAGCGTGATCCCAGCAATCAGGTCGACATCATGATTATTCGTCTCTGCATGGTTGTCTCTGCGTTTCTGAAGGATCATTTAGTACGGAAACTCTGCACGTTAGGCTTGAGGTTGGGCGGTGCTCTCTCAAGATTTTCCACTTCTTTCGCGGGCTCACTTAATTGAATGACGTTGAGAGAAAAAGAAAAGAAATAGAACTTGAAAGCGGACGCGAAACGTATATATGTCTCTTTTGTAGTGTGTACAGGACTGTATGAGCATTCTTAAACGCAGAGACAACGCCTGGACTTGTAAAGCATTTGCGTTTATATAACAAAGAAAAACGAGTCACGGAATGGCTTAGTATTATCAAACGTTTCTCTTTCTTTCAGAGATACTGAATTCATCTTAACATCTACTTCTACTTCTCTCCTTTTCTGCTTTACCGCCATCATCACTCTCACTGCATGACACTTATCGCTTTTGGGCCACTGTTCGTTACTTTTACGATACCCTTACCGATGCACCGAAAAATTGCGACCGCAAAACAGTTCTCTGCTGTTCGACATGTACGCATAAACAAAAAAATTAAACATATTAGTTCAGCACCGTTGAAACTCGAGTTTTAATAATTAACAAAATTTTTTCTCCCCACGGCACGAGTTTGAAGATCGAATTTTTACTCGCATTCTCTCTCTCGTTTTTTTATTATAATTACTTTATTTAACTTCACTATTTTTATTTTCACTTTCTTTATTCTGTCCCGTATCTTTCACTTGATAATAGTTCCTAGTGCGCATACACTTTTTTTTAGGCGTTTGTCTACGATATATGTGAAAGTTACGATCAAAGGGATACCTTTAATCTATGTATAACATATTGCTGTCAAAGCAGCAGCAATTAATATTATTTGTATTTTAAACAGCTATGTAAGTTCGATACGAAAAATTATTATTTTTTTTTTTTTATTCTGTTGACGTTTAATAAATTTTTGTACAATTTTTTATGTCACTCTGATAAACTAATTGATCCATGGTACCGCATTTCATTGTCCGCATACTAACATACTTTTCAAGCTCAAATCAACGAATCCCTTAATACATATACTTTACATGTGAAATTGAACTGCAAGTATTTAAGATGGGTTGCACGTTTTTAATGAACCACCAGTAATTTGTTATCAAAGCTTTCAACGAATAAATGAATTACTCATTTTGCGTTTTTTTGAATTGTCTAGTCGCTTAAGTTTTATTAAATTTCTACACACCGATTAACGGACAGATTTACATTGAAAATGTTGTTTGCGAATCATGTAACACGTTTCTGACTCACGCTTAGATAAAAGTTTCGAAAGATTTACACGTGCCTCGGAAGGTCCGATGGTTTCCCCGGCTCTGCCTCGAATCTTATTCATGGACGAATCTAAATATAGTTTAATTAGGCTACAGCCAAAGGCTCCAGTCCCACAAGGGTTCCAAAATCCAAATTTACTTTGAATTTCATTCCCGCACAAATCCTTTCTCTTCTCGTTTACTTATAGTTCCTGTCGTAGCATCTTGTTAGCAAACAAATTGAACTAGGTAAATTCATCAACAAAGACACGCTGTTATTATTGGTGCATACTAATCGCGTAACACGGTCTCTCAAAACACAATGGAGATTGAATCAGTGAAACTCGAAAGCAGAAATTAACAAAATCACCTCTCAAATTAAACTACACCAACGACAATCATCCCTTTAGAAGCCACAACCTCTTCAGATCTTAAATTCTCTAATTGAAATCTCTCCGAGCTGCTCCTGTTTGCCTTCATTATTCATCTTAATTAAACTATATCACACTCGACCTCGTTCTTCAATATACTTCAACTTTCTTCCTCTCAATTCAGAGACGACGACAAAATTGCTTCTCAAAGTACCAAAGTACACGCAGCATCTCTCTGAGAATTAGCGGCTTAATTTGGACCTTTCAAAGCTGATAGCCAGCGCGTCCTACACGCGAATTCCACGCTAAACAAGCGCAAATTACCGATCTCGGCTTGACGCCGGGCAGAAACGAGGTTTATTAAGGTGACCATTCGTCCCGAATTTCTCGACAGATGATTCGGAACGCCTATTTGTCCACAAATTTAATTATTCTGTCCCGAATGCCGTCGATCAAGGTAGAATTCCCTTGACGAAAGATGATACGGAAACTGCATTCGAATATCAATTATCGAGAAAGGGAATTTGTTAAAAAAATTCACAGCTCAACAAAATCGAAATAACCCATACCAGTTGTTTCCTAAATATACCTTCCAACCAACGTAAAACTGAAACCAAAGATAAAACCAAAGAGAATGCTGATTTTCGTTAGTACTGTTTGCTATGCGCATTGTTCCACCTATTTTTGTTTCAGTATTATTAATTATCGAGAAAGGGACTTTCTTAAAAATATTCAGAACTCAGCAAAATCTAAATAACCTTCGAATTGTTTCCTAAATAAATCTACCAAGTAACGTAAGACTGAAATCAAAAAGAATGCTGATTTTTGTTTGTACTGTTTGCTATGCGTACTGTACCACTTATTTTTGTTTCAGTATTATTAATTATCGAGAAAGGGATTTTGTTAAAAAAAATTCAAAAAATCTAAATAACCTTCGAGTTGTTTCCTAAATATACCTTCCAACTAACGTAAGACTGAAACCAAAGAGAATACTGATTTTTGTTTGTATCGCTTGCTATGCGTGCTGTTCCACTTATTTTTGTTTCAGTATCATATCATTAAGGTACATCGCGTTACATATTTATTTTTAACTTTATAGATTAGGAGAAAAACTGTAGTTTTACCGCGAAAACCTGCCGTCCACCCCGTACGACCCTCCAACCTCGCACATCGCACCCTTCGCTATTTCCCCCCCGACCATGGACTAGGCGTCCCGAATCTCCTGCTAAGAAACATGGTCACCATAGGTGTGTAGGTGTTTCCGTGCACGCGTGCTCGAATATTGGGCTATCAAGTGACTTTCGTGGAAGAGACCAAGTCCCGGTGAGGCGGTGTCTTCGGGACAACCAAACCGAAGACGTGCCGTTGCCTTTCGTCTAATAATAGAGGCAGTCCGCTCGCGAAGGCTGCGCGATCCGCTCCGCTTCGGCCTCTCGTAGTCTTCGCACGAAAATTCGCCTCGACCGTGTTATCCCAACCACCGTGGTGTTTCCTCCACGACGAACGACAATAACAAGATAATAACGACACAAGAACGCGACGCGATCGACGAATATCGATCGGGAACCTCGAGATATATATATATATATATATCCTTTTTTCTCTTTATTCCACGATTAAACACGACAAACGCTCGAAATCAAAACGAAAGTACGGAGGAGAAGTGTAACTTTTTCTTTTTCTTTTCTTTCTTCGTCGTCCCGTACGAAGAAAACGACTCTCGACCGAGATCGATCGAAGGAAACGCGCTTGCTGATTCATTGTATTCGTCCTTTTCCTCATTTTTTTTATTTCCTTTTTATACACGTATAATATTTGGAGATCGAGATAGAAAAGGCGACGAAGTTTCTCGCGATCTTTCCGGTTTGATATTGATCGAACGACGATTTTTCGGGAAGAAACGCGCAGCTCTCGTGCCCTTTTTCCCCGCGCAACGGATATTCGCTAGTGCTAGAAGTAATCGTTAGCATTTGCGTCGAGTATCGTTGAAGAATTCCACGCAGCACAATTTTGTTGAACCGAACGGAAATCGAAACAAACGACGAAAATGTTCTCCTGTTTGTGCGCCTCGATGAGGATGGAGGTAGGTGGATGTAACGAGTGTTGCCGATCGGGGAAACTCGACGATTTCCTGGCGCAACGTTCGATTACGTGTTTTGTATTTATTGTAAAAATGAAATAAATAAATGCTGCGGCGTTCTGAGATCAGTGATGATGATTGATTTGTAATTTTTTGCTCGGATCAACGTGGATTTCTTGGAAGAAATCGATGTTTCGTCGGAGATTTCGTTTTCATTTTGAATACACTGACATAGAAACGTTCAAAACTTCCTCTTTTTTTCTTTTTTTCTTTACACTTTATCGTTGCGAAACCAAAAAAGATCTTTTGTAAATGATCGAGGGACGAAGATTATTTTTACGAGTTATTTTTATGCGGCAACACTTCCTCGTAGAAGAAAAAAATTGAGTAAATCATCGAATTTTTAACTGTGTTTCAAACAGCGTATTGTGTATTTAACAGCAAAGAAGAAATTTATATGATTATTTTTCTTTGTGGAAATAGAAATTATAAACTTCTTATTCTTTTGATAAACTCACTTTACACAAATTGGCAGACAATTTTTAACGGTTTCAATGCTACACCGAATGTTATTTATTTTTTTTTTTACACGGATACAAAAATATCGATATATTGACTAAAATCGCTGCTCATTTCTTTGCTATCAATTGACGTTTTTTCTCTGTTTCTCGACTCTTTTTTCACCCCTAAAACATCAAAATTACTGAACTGTACTAAAATTATTTAACTCTCTATACAGTGATATCTCTCCTTGTAAAGCTAATCGCGATCGCATTTTCGAAACAGCTGCGTAGATCTAAAAAGAAAAAAAAAAACAAAAAAAAGGCTAGAACTTTAAATATCGAATTATTAGTCGTCAGAACAGCGGTAAAGCTAATAAGGCTAACCAGTGAAGTTACAAATCAGATTTATCTTTTTCCTTTTAGGGGCCAGATATCGTTACCCTTGTCTCGCCACGCAGTTGGTCAAGGAGACCGAAAATCTAAATACTACCTTTGTCACCAACAAAAACGATAAACAAAAAAAAAAACGAAAAAAATCGATCACCACACGATGTTAAATAAAAATTCCTCCCCTCCGTGTCCCGTATGGGTTGTCCACAAACACGAAACTTTCCTCTTTGCTTGAAATAATTGCCCACGGTTTCGATAACACAAATTGTTTGCACGCAAACTCTTGTACCCTACGCAATCTCTGTAATCGCATTTGTGTTTTTTGCAAATAAAGCTTACCGATCGTTCCAACCGACTTGTTTCCGAGTTTCATTGACGAGAACAATACTTTATATGTGCAGCAACGATTTGACGAAATGGAAGCCAAAATTAACGACCTACGAGACCAAATAGAGGCCATCAAGGCTGAGAAGAGCCGTTTGGAGAAGCAGATTGAAGTCGAATCGGAGGTAATTCTCTATATTGGTCATGTCTACCCTTGAAACTGGCTTTGAAAACTGTATTGTCTGCTCGTTAGCGCTGGGCGATGTTTAGCCGAGGGACCAATTTTCAATAGGATCGCGAATTACGGTTTTTTAGTCGATCGAAGAACTTGAACGAGAAAAAGGGACTGTTAGAAGTGTTAGTTTAGACGGTAGCAATTTATTTCTCTTGGCATAACGTTTCTCGATGCAAAAGTTGTGCAATAAGAACCAGTGTAATATGTCTTATTTTGATCATTATTATGAGAATTAAAATATTTGGCAACTTTTCATATTTTTGATCACCTTTCGTATAAGTAGATATATTTTTTTCAATTTCAGAAGCATGTGCTACTGTCTAAATTAAGAGGATAACGCTTAGCTTTATAATTATTATCAAATTATCATTTATACTATACGCTAGCAAAAAAATGTAATTTCATCAAAATTGGGGATTAACTAATTACTACTATATTTGTAATGAATCAAACGATGCAGTTTAAAGTAAAACTAAACGTGTGAAGTAAGATGTGTGAATTGAAAGATTAATGAACAATTACATTGAGATCAGTTTGGTAATAGCTTTTTAAATTACGTTGGAATTGATTTTTCCTTCTTAATTTACATCCAGTTACACCTAAGCTATCTTTTACAAATCCTTATATATAGTAATAATTAAGATATTCGTAATTATCGATGTATCTTCTACAATAAGTCAGAGCTGATATAAATACACTTTGAATTTCTCTCTATTACCATACATATAGAAAATCTTCTCATGGTAATCCTGCTTTCTTCTTCAATTTTATTGTACATAAAACGATTTCATTTAAACATTTATGCTCGTAATACCCACAACAATACCCATAAAATTTTCTAATCGATACACATCGTTATACTTGCAAATAAAAAAAGGATCAGTCGTACAACAATTCGAACGACCGAATCCAAGTTATAATTTATTAAAATATCAAACGAAAGCGATTAAATCCATATGAAAATGTTTGAATTATATCTCTCGTAGGAACTACAAGGCCGACTGCAGGACAGGGAACAGAAGATAGAGGTCCTAGAGACAGAGAAGCAGACGATAAAGGAGCAACTCCAGGACAAAGTGAACGAGCTCGACAAGCTGAAGGAGGAGGCAATGAGAATCGAGACCGAGGATCCAAGCGAACGGGAGGATCTTCTCCGCGAGCTGGAACGCCGCGACGCGGAGATCGAGGAGAAGAACCAAAAGATCGAGCAGCTGTCGAAAGAGCTGCAGGTGAAGACGCAGAATCTGCAGAAGCTGGTGAACACCGAGCTGTGGAGCAAGAACAAGGAGATCGCGAAGCTTCACAATCACATGACCGCCTCTCACTATCAGGAAAGGAGCCGGAACAAGTTGGACATGATGCAAGAAAGCGCCAGCTCGCAGCTATCCGCGCTGATCGAGGAGCTGAACGACATTGGTATCAAGGTGACGTTTACCAATGAGGTGATCCAACTGAACTACGTCGACGGGAACGAGCCCATAGACGTAAAAACCATGACGGGCTATGTGCAGAAGCTGGTTGCCCAAAAAAGCGAGCTCGAGAAGGAAGTCGACTACCTAAAGTGGCTGAAGCTAATCTCGAAACCGGACATCGCCACGGAGATCGACGGATATGGCGACAACCAGACGGAGAGAGCGAAGAAGTATTGCGAGCTGTTGCGTACGCACCTGAAGGATTTGGTGAAATTCATGAAGGAGATGCTGAAGAACGTGGACTACGCCGATACCACCACGATCGGTAACGAACGCAAGAGGATCGTGTTCGACGTTTTGATGAGCTCGAAGATATTGTCCGATGATTTCGTGAACGCCTTAGAAGGGATATCGACGAACGACCTGGCGTTCAACACGGGCGAGGTCAACATGAAGTTGTTGGACAATCCGGTGAAGAAGAGCCAGTCGGAGAATTTGCTGAGCGGCGCGAAAAATCAAGCCTCCACGCAGTCCGACTCGGAGGCGTTCTCAGAACCGGATAGAACCGTCTCCATGGCCAGAATCGGCCTGCAGGAGACGCAGCAGAAGTCTTTGAACCGATCCAGATTTTCTAAGTACACCAAGACGTTCACCGATTCCGAGGATTCGTTGGAATATGTGCCTTATCATAAAACCTATCAGAACGATCTGAACGACTCCGAAACCAATCATCAGATACAAGAGCTCAAAGAAACGAACGCTTTATTGTACACGGAGCTTAGCGCCCTTAGGAATGAGCTGACCACGAAAGTTTCTTTCGATTGTGTAAGTGTAGTCGAAGGATAATTGATAGCGTTCGGGGTAACAAGGGCGAACTCAACAAGTACCCACGTGTTTCCAGCAAAATGATTTTTACTTAATTTTCGTAAGAACGAACTCCAAAATAAATTGTAGCGGCTGGCCGTACGAACAATAGCGATGTTCAACGTGCACACGGCTAGCGCGGTTTATGACACGCACAGCAGGAAATCTATTTTTGAGGAAACCGTTTTAGATTCTTTCATTCGCATGGTTCTTTAAGTAGTTGTTTAGGGATTATCTGAATAGCGAATTGCGGGCGTCATAAACTAAGGATTTCCGTAAGGAACAAGGTACGAGGCTTAACGGCCGAAGACCGCGGGCCTCGGTATAACGACCTCATTAGGAAATTCCGCTGCATTGCTAAACCGATGCGACAGGACACGTCCCCCCACCTAATCGCTTCGCCCTTCCTAAAGGAACCCGCTGAGGGTGCAAGGAAGAGGCGGCGATTAGGTAAATGAACAGCCCTGATTGGTAAATACCGGAAATATGGAATTGACCAATCAGGAAAAGTTCAAAGAGTCGCGGAGGAACGTAGGGAATAAGAAGCCAGTTGAATTGGAAAACGCGTGCGGTGCAGTCCAGCAGAATAAATATATACGCTGCATCTTATGCTGTAAAGATTGAGCGCTCAGGAAGTAAAGTAATTCCTTCAAAATTAATCACGAAATGATTAATACGCGAAAAATTTTATCAAACAGAATGAATATAGAAAAGTTGTACTATCATAAATCGGTTTGATGGAATGGAAAATATTTTCGACAATGTTGAATTCGTCCTTACTACCCTCGATGTCTTAATTGTTGAAAAGTTGAATTTCACGAGAAATTGTATCTGATTCTGATCATTTCGTTTACTGCCTATATTATGAACATTTTGTAAATTTGTTTAAAACGTTTGTTAGCATTTATTTTGTTTTTTGTAATTAAAAATATACTTTCTGTTTTGTAGACGTTCGATGAAAAAATATCACCATTAATCGTTAAACTAGAAAAGTCACAGAAGTACTGTGAAAAATTACAGTTAGCTTTGGAGAGAAAAGTGCATGAGGTTTATGCATTGAAGAAAGAGAGCAAGCAAAACTGTGTTCGCAAAGTGCAATTGGAAAAGAAACTAGCTGATCTCGAGAACATGGCGACAGAAATGAGTAAACAGAAAACTGAATTGATGCATTACAAAGAAAATGCTGAAAGGAAAACTGCAGAGATGCTGATAACCTTTACTAGGGAGAATGACGCGGTAATAATTTTCTTCTTTTTCAAATATCATAATTAGTTATAGTTATTTTAAATTTATGGTTTGTTTTAAAAAGAAATTTTAAATTGCTTAGCATTTATAAGAACTAATTAAATTTAATGTACTAACTTAAGCATAAACTGCTATACGAAAATTTTCCATTTATTTTTTGATAACTTAGTTTCATTTTTCAAACAATTTTAGCTAAGAACGCGAATCAAGAAGTTGGAAGACGAAAACGAAGCTGCAAAAGCAAATATATCAGCGTTAACAAAAGAACTCGATCATCTAACTCTTTCACACAGTCAGATCCTCGTTGAGAATACGAAATTAACGAATGAGAAATTACGTTTGGAGCAAGAAGTTCGGAAAATGGAAAGTAGATGCGACATGACAGTTCGTTCTATACATGATAAATTTAACAAAGAAGTAAGAATCTATGAGGTTAACGGCGCTAAATTTAAATACATAGCAGTATTTTATAATAACACTTTTCATTTTATAGGTATCGGATCTAAATCAAATCAACGAGTCGCAAAGGGTCAAGTTACAGGAACTGGAGATTACTAACAAAGAACTGAGAAGGCATGTTGCCGTTTGCGAAGCGAGCGACTCAGCACAGAGTTCTAGTGGTGTTTCTTCGATACCTACTGACGCTATACTGAAGCAGACCTGCGAAGATATCATGCAGGAGTATCAAGCGTACAATGTTAGTTTATTAATTTTAGTAAACATATTTTTTTCATTATTTTACATTTTTTTTTTTTTTTCTTGAATGATCGATGAAAACTTTAGTAATTTATGTTTCAATTTAATAATTTAACAAATTTTGTTTTGAAACTTATTCGACAGATAGTAGTGTATATAGATGTTGGGGTTTACATAAAAAGTAAAACTTTTATCTATTTTAGAATTCACAGTACTGGCTACCGGTAAGTTATCCAACACTCGGAGGACGCAGTAAATCAAGCTGTTCTCCGGATTTGGGGATTGAAAGTGATGCTGCGGTTACTACTATGAGACCATTGAAAGACACTTTGAAAATTTCCGAGTCCATGACTAATCTATTGAGTGATGAAGATAACAATAATGGTAACAGACCAGTTCGAGAAGTGGATAGTGAAAGTCCGTTACCGATAGAAGGTAAACTGATTTGAACTCAACATATATATATTGATAATTTTTTTTTTTTGATTCTGTTTCCATAATTTAATTTAAAAATTACATCAGATTTCTTGTAAAATTAATGTTTGCGTTGCAATTGCTATGAAATTTGTTCAAAATAAATACCTTTATTACATTGTATTATAAATAAAATTTATTATTTTATCAGGTCTCGATGAAGTAGAAGCTTTGAAACAGGAAAATGAAACGTTGAAGAGAAGATTAATGAAAACAAGGAGGGCATTGGAGGATACTTTCCAACATCTTTCTGCTTCAAACAAGAATAAGAAGAACGTCGAGAAAGCTATAACGAAACAGCTACAGATTACTAAGAGTATACTGAAGAAAACGAGAACGTATGAGGAACCATTTGACAATTGACAACGAATGAAATGAAAATGAAAATCATATACAGGGAAGAAAAAGCCAAACTTAGTCGCTGTCGTTGCAGATTTTCAAAAATTGATTCAATTATTTATTTTTCTACTATATTTCTGTGTTTCACATGCTGTTTTATTCATTTTAAATTTTGAACAATCGTTGGTAAACGAACTGTATTTATACAAATTAACAAACGACAGTAACCACACATCGTATTTTGTAAAAACTACCAGAAGATATTTTCGTATACTTGTTCTTGGAAACGTTTCAAGAAAACAGAAAGCATGAGTTAATGCATAGACGGAAGGACGTTCGGAAAAAGAAAAAAAACTTCGTGAAAGCAACGAAGCTGTATATCTGAGTTTTGTACATAATTGTGAATGTGAATTCAACTTCTTTTGTAGATTGTTTTTTTCCTCCAAAGGCTACTGAAGCCTTGTCATTAAATCGAAAACTGTTCACTTTACCTATTTCGTGTTCTCAATGACCACAAATTCGCGCGCGTGTACATATAAACACCGGAAGTATCATTTACGCAGCATCTGTACATAGTCTTCGCAAATAAAGTGCCATTAATATTTGAAGAAAAATGTGAGGGTTAAAAGAATTTACTTTCCACATCCTGTTCCTAATTCACTGTTTATACTCTCGTTTGTACATTGCGTTGTAATTCTTAGAGCAATAAAATTTAAAAAAAGGATTCAATGTGTTTGTTATTATGAAGCAACAAGTTATTAAATAAAATGTAAAATAAACGGGCAATGTTTATTATTTAAAATTAAAATAATTTTCTGCGCCGTTTTCCTCGTTTTGTATAACAAAAAATTCAAACAAGAATATTTCATAACAAAGGGAATGTATTATACGTAAAATATTAATTCTTCGAGTTTTTGCAGTGGTTTCTAATTTTCGATGCCAAATAAAATTTTCCTAAAAATGATATTTTTTATGCTTGTCAAAAAATGCAATCATAAAACTTAAAAGGATCAAAATTAATAATAATAATAGTAATAATAATAATATGCAACATGTAATTATGCGTAAAATAAGATATGTGAAATTGGTAGATTAAATTTCTAAATGTTCGAAACAAAGCACAGCAGAGTATAGATTACGATAGAATTTTTATTATCACTCGATGACTAGATAATAATATAAAGATCCGTAGTAACTCGTGTCGATGAAGTTATAAACTGCGCTAGTCACGCGAATCTTTTTTTTCATCCTTGCTAAACCTGGTGAGGAGCGTTTGTTCGATCTTTGTAACTGTACAACATTCAATTCTCTTTACCGACGAAATATACCATTTTTTTTTTTTGTTCTTTCGTTTAAATTCAACGAATTCTCGCGGTTAAAACGGTCGGGGATGATATATATACAATTCTACAGTGATATATTTCTTTCACTTCCGTCCTTGTTGCACGATACGCACTATATCCCACGTACTTACTTATATCTTTTGAATAATATGAGGCATACAAAATGTTTCAAAAATAAATTCGAAAAGTTACGATTTTGCAAATCAGATTTCGCGATTTTTAAACAAATACACGTGGAAATATTTGTTATATAAAGAAAGTAAGTATGCCTCATATTGTTTACAATATGCGGACGAAGGTAGTCACCAGTCGGAGACTACAGTCGATCAATTGAATCCGCTGCTTTTGATTATCGATTATCTATAAATCTAGACATGCTTTCCCAAATATGTATATCTCACGTGTACATACATATACAACTTATACACAACCGCGCATATAGTATGTGTTGAGACGAGGGTACAATTGACATCGTTATGACTTTGATTATTTAAAATTGTTAACACCTTACTGACAGAGTGGCAATTTAATGTATAAGAGTAATAATAAATTTTATTTAAGGTTAACACCTTACTGACAGAGTGGCACTGACATAAGGTCCTTGTAATTAAAAGATGAATGGTAATCAACATTACCATCTATTAAATTGTACATTTGTACATTTTTGTAGAATACATTAAGGAAACGACAATAATTATTTTTCGTACTGATAAAATTTTTTAATAAATTTACAACCCTACCTGTAAAGCATTAACCGCGTAAATGAACGTTCGTTCAAATCGGATCGATTGATCGAAATGTCTCGCGATAGTGCCTTCCTGATGTTGCGAATCGATAAAAAGTGACGTAGAGCCCATCAAACGTGTAATCTACCGATGCTCGGTTTCGCCAACGATAAACAAACATGCAAAATAAACTTTGACTCGGTACTCAATTTTAATGACGTCATGCTCCTCCGATTTCGTACACGTTGGCGAAAACGAGTACGCGTGTAGTGATCATTTATTAAGTCGCGAAAAAAAGACTTACTTTCGAGCGACAACTGTAGATGTTGACATTGGCGATGGTTGACAAGCTGCGAAACACTTTCAATGCACTTCACGATGTAAATAATGAGTTTCTTTCTGCTTACGATTACATCGGCTGTTTGTGCCCATGCGCAGGAGCATCACTTTACCATAGTTCTACTATTCAACGATCGAAACGAAACTTTTCGCAATAAATTACAACACAAATGGTAATTCACAACTGACTGTCACAATCGAAAATCACGTTTGGGAATCGACTTTGTGTAAGGCGTTCGAAAATCAAAGCAGCGACGCTTAATTCATGCGGACAATCTTCGCAATACATCTTCACTCATCCGCTACTTAAAGTCGACTGACGCGGTTCGCGGTAAAGAAGAGCAATTCTGATTGGTCACGAATCTGGCCAATTCTGTAGCACTAACTTGCACTTACATGGAACGACATTCAATGTTCATCGTGGGAAAATGTAAACTGTTTATGTTGTGACCAATCAATACTGACCTTTCGATGTTCCTTCACCCGAATTTCTATGATTCGATGTTACGTCAAAGTGTTTCACTAATAAAAAATATGGAAAAACTTCACGTATGTAATTTGTATTCACGAGGAAAACCGATTTGTCGAATATTAATTCGAAGAATGTATTTATTTAGTGCTTCAGGATTAAACACCTATTTTGAATATCGTTTGCGGACGGCGTCGCTCCTGTAGAGATCGCTGTACGCCAATCCTCTCCTTTTCTACTCTCTATCTCTCTTCTTCGTTCTTTCCGTACTGTAGCACGATAGAATCTAATTTGAACTATTTACAATAAACGACACCTGAAACTTCCTAGCGTCACTTAAGCACGGTGTACCACAGAAGTATGTCCCATGATCCTCAAAAGCGAAACAATATCTCGCACGAAAATGCTGCAGTTCAGACACCAATTTTCACGGAATGAACTCCCGGCAGAATGTTGCTTTTCAAAAATATATCAATAATCTCAATCGATACCAAGTTATATGTTTGAAAAGCAATCACGAAATAATCGTTCTTCCAGGTTACATGACTTTGAGTGAACGTTCGGTCTCGCGACATGCCTAAGCTACCCTCTAGTTTTTCTTTAACCCTGCTGCAGTCTTTCGGACACTTTCGTCCCACACGTGTTTCCATTTCACCAAGAAAACTCGTTAACATTATACGATACATAAAGAAACCGTTTACTAATAACATGCTCTATCTTTTCAATTGTATGCCGAAGAATTACTTTCCTGGAAATTGGGAGTTGTTTTTAATGAAATTAGGAAACTACGCGTGATCGCGACAAAAATCGAGGAACGCAGCAGGGTTAATCGACGATTAAACTCCATGGTACCGGGAAACGAGGAACTTGTACATAAATATATTTATAGATTAATCGTACCTATCGAATGCGTATCGCACGTACCCTATGAATGTAACGTTATTACGACAGCGACATATGGCATCATTCCTACGATGGGAAACCCGCTGGGACGGTGCAGAGTACGTTGTGGAATGACTCCCTGGCCCGAGACGGTGCTCGATCGTTGGTCTCGATCGCATCCCGCTCGCAGATGGATCTGTTGGCGATAATACACCGAGATCCTCTCGAGGTCGAGGCTCGAGGATGCGGCGTCAACGATCGACGAGGGAGGACAAGCCGAGCCGATGGAGCTGAGCTCAGCTCTTCGACCGTGTCTTGCCTCATCGAAAGTAGTCGTCAGGTGAACGCCTTGCGCCGATCCGTTCTTCCGAACGATGATGCTTGGCAACGCGTCAGTTTGCCGGGTTATGTGGCGTAGTGGGAATGGTGGTGAGCATGTGGAGGTGGTGGTTCGCCGAGCCATGAATCGGGCGAGGGTGGAAAGTCCGGGTAACCGCCCCCGCCGCCGCCACCCCCGCCACCGCCGCCTCCACTCGATTCGTTGCTCAAATCCGACGCTGGCCCTGGTACCATGCCACCTGCGCCCCCTATAAGATTCATTGTGGTATTGCTCGTGCAAAACTTGAGGATTGTTAACTGATATCTGTGGTTATTCGTGTTGATTTTGATTATAAGAATTTTCGTCTGATATCGATGTGGGTGTTTTTCTTTAAAAAAAAATATATAAAACTGGAAGAAAGTGATGTATGTGTTTAGCGTTAAGTATTTAAGTGAAATTTAGGTAGACTGTTAATTTGTATTTATGTTGTGCTTTGGTATGTACTTGGTTGTTCAATTGCGTATAATTTTTGATAGAATTAAAAGAACATATTTTCAATGAAAGATTAGAAGGATGAAATTAATGTTGATGTAATTATATAATTAATTACTGAAAGAATCACTTGTAAATTAATCTTCAATCATGCATTGAATAAGATTTAACATTAAGTTTCTTTAAGATTATGTAACAATTTTATTTCATTTATATTTTGGGATGAATATTTTTTCGATGGAAAAATGTATCCAAGGGAAGAATGTAATATTCTGATTAGAATGCAGCGAGTGTGATATAATACATGCATGTATGGAATCCCTTTGCCATTTAACAATCAGATATTCACTTACCAAGGGTGGTGTAGACGGAGAGACCGGCATCCGGTGGATACGGAAATTGAGGTGGTAAGGACGGTGATCTGGACGTTGAGAGATAAGGGGGAGTTGTTGCACCTAAATAACCGCGTGGAGGGCCCCCGCCTGCCCCATTTCCACCCCCACCTGGACTTGCGCCTTCAGCATCTAATCCCATGTTCACCACTGTACCATAACTGTCGTTACTCAAATCTAAATAGAAACATCGCATTCGTTTAATTACATTATTCTGATGTAACAGAATAAATTACAATATGTTATGTAATACTATCCAATATTTCTAGGAAGACCAGGTTAAAAAAATTTAACAAGCTACTGTGCGATGATTTATATCGGCATAAGAACATAATACTAAGAACATTGAAATTTAAACATATCCTAAGCTTCTTTAAAAGGGAGCGAATTAAACAGAATTATTAAAAACAAAGCTACAATTGGATTAATTAATAAAATACTGAAACTATGACCTTAAAGGAATTTCATATTGTAACTAAATATTTATGTTAAAAAAGAAAAAGATCTATCCAATCAGTACTATGCAAAATTTATTCCACGTCGAACTTTTATTATTAAATATAAAATTATGAAGTTGGGTCGTACCAGAAAGGATTATCTTGTCATAGTAATGCGATACGAAAGTATGTGACCTAAATAACTTAGGTAATATTTCTGTCAGTCGACAGAAAGACACTTGGTAACGAAGTCGTTTAAAATTTAAACAATAGCTGAAGTTTACATGAGTTTACGGCGTGTATGGTTAACGGTAGGCATAAATTTCAGGATGGTCCGCAATCTTCCTGAAATCTCGGACACGATAAACTAGCAGTTAGCCTCCACGAACTCCTGAATAATTGACAAGACCGTCCTCCCCTCTGCTAAACGTTCAAGCACACGAAAGCTTAGATGTAACCAACATTAAAGCGAAAGCAACAGAAGGAGAGAATCATTTTTTCCGGTTTCTCCGTGTTTTTGTATTATTATTTTTACACGCACACTACTGTTTATCTAGTAACAACCGTACTCGAAGAAAGAAATTGCGAATTTAGGATTTTGCAAAACCGTTTTCTGAACAATATCTCTTTTTTAAAAAGATTATAAACATAACAAATATTTTAAATATTACGCAATTTTGTTCCCTTTTACGATTGAGCTTTATTTTTTGATTTTCCTTTCAACTTCGATTTTTCCCAGTAAAGAACTGAATATGTTAGCTTTTAATACTGAAATCTCTTGCAACGTGAATATGTATTTGACAATACTGTGCCATTGCTTTTAACATTTCCCCGTTTCACGAATCAAAGGGAATGTTTGTGCATACAGACGGGAAGGTAAGTGCATTTCGCGATATTGGAAGTGCAAATAACGCGTTATTGGTCGCTTTCTACGAAGTACAATTTTTTGGCTACAAAACCACCGATACTATCCTATGCCATAAATTCGATAAAAATAATGATGTTCTTGTAATTAAATAATTCTTCGACAATCAGTCTCTTATATTATGTACCTCTAATCCAGATTAACCATACTCAGCTTTAACTTTTCTGATCCATTTGTACTAACATAGCGAAACAAAATAAAACGTTTAATGTTTTAAAAATATCTTCCGATTACGATGACGTTTACACAAAACATTTATCAGAAAGATTTAAGTTGGACGTTTAAGTGCAAAAAAAAATAAGAAAATTGAACAGAATGATATGTCAAGAAAAACTACATACCATGATGACCGAAGGTAGAGTCCAAGTCGACCTTAAGTTCATCTTTATCGAGAAGCTTATCATGCCTAGGTGAATGTCCACCAGTCCCTGTCCCTTTTATACTTCGAAAATACTGAGACCATCTGGTTCTACCCGCATCTTTCTTCAGCCTTTTCTCTTTTGCTCTTCTACAAAAAGACAGAAGAAACATGAATTTTTATTAAATAATAAGCTGAGTAGCGTGAGGATCATAGATGGCTCAATAAACTACATTGACCACAATGTTCTAACAGTAAAAAAAAATATAAAATATGTAAGAGAAGTATAATAGGTTATGAATTCAGCGAAAGCAGTGTTTCACCCTAAAAACAGATGTTTGCTGCTAAAACGATTCTACCATTGCACTCATTATGATAAGCATGAGAATATTCTAATTTCATTTAAAAATAATTATATTCTAATACTCGTCTATGTAAAATAATCTGGAAAAATTTTATAATCAGAAAGATTAAAAAATTGTTAATTATGAAATTCTAAAGATTACTACCTTAAAATACATTGCTTTTTTCAAAAGATGCACTAATTTAAGAATAACTTATTACTTGTACTTCATTTACTTTTGAAAATATTTGTTTTTCTATCCTATATCCTTTTCCATTGAGTTCTTATTAATTCCAAAGCATAACATTGATTTTGAAATGAGAAATAGTTGTAAGATACATATACCAACAAGTTTTCCATCATCTTACTGATTCAACCCTCTTTGTTTGATGCTGACAACGTTTGCAGATAATTTCTATTTAAAACTCACATCCAAGTGTCTGTATTTTATCTTTATACACACGTTTCAAGCAACGATCAATCACAGGGAAAGATGGTTTCAATTTAGTAGAGCTTCGGTAGAAGTGCTTTGGTGGAACAAAAAGTTTTTGCACGTGTTCATTTCTACAATTATTGCAACTTTTTTCTATCGATGATCATCGATAATAAAGAGTAGCGATAACAGTACTTTGTTTAGAGATTTTCGAAGTGCACCATTTTTCACAAACAGCCAAAGGATTACGATATATATGCTAGTGGCATCGATAAATGGATTTTTTTTAATACTATTTGCTACATTGTACATGAGAACGCATGCTACGTTCTTGAATGAGATAACAAGAAATCGAGTTGCAAGAGCTTCAAGTCTTAGATTATATGATAACTGATAATTAATGACGTATTTATCGTGTGTGCCATGAATAATGTAGTCACATTTTATTCCTTTAATTTTCAAACAATTTTCGGTCTCGAACAATTTAATATTCTTCATTTGAACGGTAATTACGACAACTTTGTATTTAAAAACGTAAGATAATCATAGCCTGTGATATTGTGTTTCTGCAGAATTTTGCAAATTTTTCTATCCAAAAAGTCTTATTTATGCTTTGTAGTTTCTATTGAAATAAACTCTTGCTTCATTTTTCTTACTATTAAATTGTTAAATATATTATTATTCTATTATTTTTAATACTGTGCTATTACAGACACAAATGGTGTCGTAGAACAGACACTTTGCACGAAATGAATAATTAATCGCGGATAGCTCGTGTTTGGTCAAATAAACGTACCTGTTCTGGAACCAGACTTGAACGACGCGCATGTCAAGTCCTGTGTCCTGAGAAAGTTGTTCTCTCACATGTCTCGCAGGCTTAGGACTAGTATTGTACGCTAATTTTAATGTTTCTAGCTGCTTCGCTGTGATCGTTGTTCTCGGCCTTTTATTTGGTTGGTCGCCATCTATACTCCCACCATCCGCAAGTTCTGTCGTGCAAAAAAACCACAACGTATAAATGTTATAATTCATAATTAAAATACTAGGAAAAACATTTATACGAAGAGCAAATAATTAAAATATGACTCACATTTCCATTTTTTTTACAGATGAGCAATTTTGAACTCCAATAGCAATATTGATTTTTATTTAATTTAAAATTAAATATATGTTTTTCTGATTGCACTATTTTTATAAAATTTTATCAGCTTTTGCCTCGATTAAGTACTGAACACAATCACTTCTTAATTTATTCTTAAAATATTGTTTAATTTTTCGGAACATACTTCTCATCAAATTATTCAGTTAGACGTATCGTGTTATTTCTCTATACGCATATTTTCAGGAAAATTATATCATATTAGAGTACATATGTATTTCTTTTATTATTTGCAAAATGATTTTAAGATTGAAAAATTAACAAAAATTAGTAAAAGTAGATTTGTCGTGTTTTAGCGTTGAGCAGAATTGCGTTTTCATATGGAAACAAGTGTATTAGGTGTGTTAATTACCTTTCGCTTTCGCCTGCTCGTAATCAGGCTTGCAAACGAGCTTTCTATCTTCCATGAGGTAGAACTCGTCGCCGGTGTCCAGCTGTCGCGAGCAAAGGGCGCACGAGAAACACGTTAGATGGTAGACCAATTCTTGCGCCCTACGCACGACCTGCGATGGCGCCAATCCTTGGCCGCAGCCCGCGCATTTCGTCCCAAAACGCCTGCCATACCAACAACATACAACATTTTCACATTACGTTCGTGTATTAATGACAACAACGAATCGCTGTACCATCGTGACACTGTCTTGAAAAACGGTATGTACAAATATTTTATACAAATACGTTAAGTACCGCGATACACTACTGTATGGTTCTTGCTAAATCAAACGTAAACATCAATGATTACTGTAAAAACTGTGTTAAACTTAATATTGGAGAATACGGATTAACCCTTTGCACTCGGCTGTCCCCTCTCATGGGACATCGTAATCCTAGCATATGATAGTTTCGCAAATTTTCAGACTTTATTTCAAACCCGGACGTTAAATAGTCATATATGTAAATTTTAATATACGACTCAACTAAATTAAATGAAGTTTAATATATACGTGAATCATAGTAAATACTTCGAATTTGAAAATTTTTGAAGTTAGTATCATTAAACGACTAACGGTCACCTTTCGAGTGCAAAGGGTTAAAAAGGAATAAAATAAAGATAACTTTTCTTTTTAAGAATTTACTAAACTTTATTTCTAAAGGAAGGTATATCGTTTTCTACGCCTGACCTCTACACAGCGAGATGCAAGACTCGAATGAATAGTATAGGTTAAAGGACACAGTTCGTTAGGATGCTCTAATTCATAATATAGCTCTGATCTCATAATATAGTGATAAATGTAAAACACTTGACCCGTTCCTGGAACCTCTTCAGCCGATAGCTCGACCTTGCATAAATATTTTTTCCAGGAGATCGATTTTTATTTATTCGTTAGGACACGAATTTCCAACAGTTATAATACAGCAAATTTCTTTGTGAAAGAGGTACGATTTTTTTAATTAAATTTCGATGTCTGTTGTTTAACCCTTTCACTCCTGATTAACAAAATTTTTATTTTAGAAGAAAACATTGGTTTTTCTTGAAGCTATTTTTTTCAGTTAATATCGCTTTTTCTAGATGTCATTATTCGTCAAATACATAGCAGATACCTATACCGCTAAAATATCCTATCTCAATGCTATTTCAATACAGTTTATAAATATTAGAATTTTTCGAACAATACTTGGGATAAATTATATCCCGACAGCAGTGGAAGGGTTAAACGAATTTGAAATTTATAGGTAATTATACAGACAACTAACGTTGTGCCCTTCAATCTCTATCGAATACAAAAATACAGTGGCTATAAAATGCATTTAGGGTAATCTAATCTAATTATTCTCAGGGTTAACAAAAAATTCTTCGGTTCAGCTGTCACGTGTACCTAACAGATAAATCTTTTGCCAGATTCGACTGTTCCTTTCGTTATTTTCGAACGCGTGAACGAGTTTACCAACTCCCCTGAAATTTGCAGCCATCCCAAGAAAAGGGAAGTACCGTGAAGAGGGATGAGACGAAGGGGAAGGAGGGTAAGTTCCTTCGATTCCGCTCACAGGAGAAGAAAAATGGCGTCTCATCCTGGCGAAGGTGTGGGTGGATGAAAAAAGGTACGCTTTTCTGACACAATCGATACCAGGGCCTGGATATACATATATGCGCGTCTGATCTATCTCTATTTTTTTTTTCTCTTGCTCAGCTACCACTTCCGTTTTTCCGCTATTCATTGCAAATAATGCGGACTTTCGGTTCTCCGGGTGCACCATTTTTTGCAAGCGATAAGTAACAATTGATAAGCGTTTTATATGTCTTTTCACTATCTGTTTAGATAATGGTGTATAGAAAAACTGTACGTCCAACTTGTCACTACGATTACGTAATAATGTGTTGACCATCTTAAGGTTCGCACGCTTGTAATACGCAAAAGAAAAGTACGTTGAGTAAACATTTAAATCTTACAATCCGCGTAATATATCTATTGATACACCATGATTCATAGGATACCTATCTTATTTCCTCCAGGAAATTCCAAAAAGATCATCTAGTTTATGTAGCGATATCGACGAACTTAAATAATTTGTTTTATCACTAGTCTAGTTTGGTAAGTTATCGTATTCTTTATTTTATATCACAATAGCAATATCTATTGTTAGTAGCGTACAAGTGTTGGATATCAAAAGTAGATACTACATTATAAAATTGATTAAAACTTATTAAATGTATTTAGAAATAACTGAAGTGATATAAATCACTGTAAAAACGCATAATATGATATGAAATAATATTGTAACAATTATGAATTGGAAATACGTGAAGTTTGCAAATGTAATATTAAATAAAACACAGTTCTTTTAGAAATTAAAGTATAGTTCCCGGCTGGGAAACTTAACGAGAAGTTGTTTGATAAGCATGAAGTGCCTCAAATGTACCTATTTGTACTCGTTTCGACTGGGCAAGCGGCAGGTGAAACGTGGAACGGTAAAAATATTTGTTGGTACTTACTTGAAGAAGTCATCCTTGCAGAAAACGTGGCCATTTCTTGCGAAACATTTGTCAGTCAATCTTGCACCGCAGTCCCGGCACGTGAGACACCTTGCATGCCAACACCTTTCGAGAACCCTCAGAACATATTTGTCCAAAATTGCTTCCTGACAGCCCCCGCATTTCGGTATCGAGGCTGTAACATTCAACAATAGGCGTTACTAAAAATGTTCACGATAGACGTAAAACTAGAATTCATATAAAATTGCAAATAAAATGTTATAAGGCTGAAGAAAAGAAACTGAAAGTAAATAAATTAGATTTTCCTGATTCTGTTAAAGTAGTCAGTGGAATAAAATTATTCTTCCCAGTATAATAGAAAAATAAAATTACTAATCATCAAAACATGCTTAAAACTTAATATCTATTGAAATGCAATAAAATAAATGAGTTGTGATAAATGTTTCCATTATTTCATTAGATACGCCTCTACTTCTAATTCAGAATAATTAAGAATTACAAGCTCATTATTCAAAAAATCATAACAGTGTGTTTACTATGTCTGTTAATTGTTACATTTAATACGTACTGAAAAATGCTGACAATTAATCCTCCAACAGGGTGAAAACGCGTATTATTATTATAATTATCTCAAAGAAAAACCAACTAGTGATATACCTACGGTAAAATTTCATTACACATACAATAAAGTAATTCGAGAAATATAATAATTTCGTTATAACACTTAAAATAACCTTAATTCTAATAGAATATTACACATATTCGATTGTTGCAACCCTCAGGTCATTACTCTCTGAATCTCATCCACAAACAATTGCTTGAATGTTATAAATTCTATGAAACTTAATCTATTATAAACAATTCTAAATAGTATCCTCTATCTCGATACACGTGTTGAATCACAAATATCAACACCTAACACATTAATCTCTCGACATTACCTTTCCACTTCTCGACACACTTATACAAATCACATCAGCTTTGACACTTGACCGATCGAATATTATTCACTTTTCAGAACGGAATCCGATCGATCGGATCGATGTTCCTCACTTACAGTAGAGGATCTCAGGAAGATTAGTCGGCAAATCCAGTTCCACGGCCGGTTGATCGAGAGGATGCATCTCGCGGCGTGGAGCGTCGTCGAAGCTGGCGACGCTGGCTGCGTTTCCGGCGTTACTGCCGTTCCGCCGGACGTTGTGAGATTCTGGACTATCGTGTGGTGGTGTTAAGACATCTTGACGAGCGCGTCGATACATCCCTTCCAGAGGCAGAGCCTCCCGGCCTAGCATTTCCAAGCTTATCATAGTCATAGTTGCACTTTTAGGTTCGATTTAGACACGTCACTGTTCAAGCATCTGTAATATTTCGATGATGACTAGTAAGTTCTACAGTTTTGATACTTGACATTTAAATTTCTGATGAATTACGCTAGATTTGATTAATCTCTGCTACTTCTTCGAACTTTAGGAAATTACGCTTCATTTAGATTTACCGAGGTGTTTCTATCATTTGATTCTCAATTTCAGAGTGATGTTTCGAAACTTTATTGGTGGTAAAAACATCTTCTGAAAATGATTTTCCTTTCACATTAGTTGTAGAATTATCGTTCTCTCATATTTTTCCTCGTTTCTTCTTTGCAGATACTATATTGTTATAATTCCAATTATTCTTCCATACATATTCACTTCATCACTATTGACGTTTAGTAGAATTTCAAGTTTTAGGTCTACCTGTCTATAAAGTACCGTCAAACTTTTTGTAGCTTCACTAATCCAGCTGAACTTAATAATGTTATCAAAGCGACAATAACAAGAACACTGTTTAACCAATTTCTTTTCACTTTTTTTCAAGAAACACGCACTATCAAGTCCTCTTTGCAACAATGTTGTTGTCCATATAATTTATTCAACAACATGAATTCAACACTTTCAACCCACCAACTAGGTATACCATTTACAAATATTCGATCTTGTCTACCGGATAAAGTAATCGCATATAATAACCCGTCTGCAACTATTATCAGTCTGTTGAACTGCCGTTATCGGGAATAACGGAAACAACGACAATTAGGCTACGACATCGAGGTTACGTTGATGGAAATCGAATCGTAACACAGGGATCGGCAAGTCATCGATGCGATCACTGCGAGAGTACGCGAACGACTGTTTTAACGATGTTACAGCTGCTCGTGCGCACGTGACATTCGTGGGTGTGGCGGTGTTATGGTGGGGCATAGATCAGAGCCATTGGGTGCGGCTCGCACCCACGCTTCTGACACCCTGTCGCCGATTGGAGGGCAGGTCGACCGCCTCCAATATGGCGATTGTCGCATCACGGAGCAGCGTCTTCTGAGCGGACGAAGCTTCCTTTTGGTTTGCTGCTACCCGCCAGGGTGTCGCTGATGCACCGTTGACATCACGCCGCGAAGACGAGAGGGATGCTTCCAGAATCCTGGAACTTGCCTCTTCCTGACCATGTGCAAACTTTGGGTATGATTTTAGAGAGACAGCTTCAGCGAAAGAATAAAAGAAAGATAATGTGTTCTCTTATGTCAATTGATATTTGAACTAAGGATTTTTGTTTCTTCAACCCTTTGTACTGGAAAGATGATTCTTATCGTTAACTGTCCAATAGTTTATTAATTAAAAGAGTTTCAAAACGCAAAATGTCTACTGAAATTCTTATCATTAACTTTGCTTAATTTAGTTAAGCAATATACTAAAGTTTACGTATATGACTGTTTAACCGGTTGCGTTTTTGAATTTGCGAAAACTATCATTTGGAAATTGACAGTTGCCTCTTGAGTGCAACGGGTTAACTGACATATATCTACTTTGATTATGTTTTGCATATTTAGAAGCATTATGTTTGCATAAAATTTACAATCCAGTGATTACATTTGCAAGAAAATTTAGCATAAGATGAATTAGTAGCGTAGTTGATATACCTAATGTGGAATGTACAACAAAATATAGATACGATTTATTCATACGAATTTAAGAATCAAACATGAATGAAATTAATTCTCATAGGTATGCAGCTTTAATTGAATTACTCTAGTTTACGTTAAGAAAATTGTTTCGTGGACGTAGCTATTAAAAAACCTCAAACGATCTTGTTGTTAGATAATCCTGAAAGGTAAATAAATTATAAATTACTTTAACTCATTTCTGAACATGCTGTATGCCCGATTAAAACAAAAAGAAATATTATCCAGTTAAAAAATCAAGAATTACCTACAAATCTTGAAGATACCGTAGTATAGAAATAATTAAAATATCTGAAATACAGCGACCCAAATTACTTTACGTGATCGAAATCCAAAGCAACTTCTGCATCAAATTATTACGAACGCTTTAAATAATTAATCACAAGATGCGTTACAATTTCCTCTGAAGTTACTAGCGCCCTTAAATTCATAAGTAAAAATGCGTTCGCCCAAGATCCAACGCATCGATCGAAGAAAACCCAAGCTCTTCGAATCGCGAGAGGAACGACAAAGGGCCATCCCCCACCGCTTTGCAGTGGCGATTTGCAAGGCCTCTGGTAACGATCATCCAGCGTCGTATCCAGGGATCCATTTCCACGGCTACAACGTTGGCCACGGTTTCCATTCGTCAGAATCGTCACGTAAAAGAATTCGCCAGCCTCTCCTCGGCTGGTTCCTTTGGCAACATCTCGGGAGCCGTGCCGATTGCGAAAGCAAGCGCCGTGGAAAGGCAAAGAGGAAAGTGGGTGGAGTAGGCGAGGGATGCCCAGCGAAAAAGAAGGGAAAAACGGGTGGAGAGCGGAGCAGAAGGGAATGGTGGAGAAAGCTGTGTTGGAGGGGACAAAAGGATTCGAGCGAAATTAAGAACAGCCAAGTCGAGGGGGGTGAGGGTCGCCATTTTATAATCTTAGTCGAGATCAGTCGTGTATACTCTTTTTCTCATTCCTGGCTGGCTTACACGCGCGCACACACACGAGCCTACCAACATTGATACGAATAACTCGACCAGGGTAGAAAGTCGGTGTATATGTAAGTAGACGCGTAGACGCGTCTACCATCATCAAACGGCACACCTTCAATACGCGTTTTTGTTTTTCTCGGTCGCGTCAGATGGCTCGTATTCTTCTCTCTGTCCTTGTACCTAACACGACCCCTTCGCCTTTTCGCATGAAAGTTCCCCTGGCTCGTTTGATCCAGGGAACACTGCATCGCGATTCTTTTCGTGGCCATTCGACATCTGATAATTCTACCTTCACACTTAGGTTAGCGTTACCAATGTTTCGTGTCTCGATTAGCAACAGGGGAGGTTTTGGAATATTACTTACTTATTATTACTTACAGCAGTGCTATTGGACTGAAATTGAAATCATCTTTGTTTAGTGTGGTTGTTGGTAATGGTACTTAACTTGGAAAACTCATGAATCAATGACATTGGAGATTAATTAGATAATTTTTTTAAAATTACAACAGGTAATTACAAAACAGGGACATTTTATGGAATAGAGGCTATCTATTCTAGCCTGCTAATAGAGATTCGGATAATTAAGTGTCTACATAATCTTTTTGTTGAGACAGAAGCTGTTTTAAAAAAGTGCTCTTCTGAAATTAAATTAAAAACACAGTTCGTGTTCCTCTTTTACTGATTACGCTTTATTGTAGAGAAGATCAAACATGAAATTCAGAAATATTCGTCACAGCATTCGGTTGCTATAGCAATGGATAATAATGCAGAGGATTCATGAACGGTGGCAGTAATACTATAACTTTGCAGATACTGCTTTGCTATTATACATTATGAGCATCATGGTATTATTCTACAGAGAGATCTACATTGTCGGTTTACATATGACAGTAACGCTTCATGCAATCGGTGTGTTAGATATTAATTACTATGTTATGTATATGCTAATCGATTTTTGTCTTCCGCACCTAGATTAGTATATAGTTTGAATATTCATCACTGATTATTGTCGCATAAATCGCAATGTTTGATTAATTCTTATAAAATAAAATTTATGAGATACAGATATATCCATGTGTAACTTCCAAAGCACATGATATTAGGTATAGAGCGTCAATTGAATTCTCAAATTTTCTTATCACCTATCTTATTATCCAGTTATTTTAAATACACGCAATATTTTTAATTTATTATTGAATCGCCAACATTGATGAAAACCAGCCAGAAAACGCAACGGTGCATATCTAATGAGTGTTATTTATCAGTGAAAAAATATGCTGTACCGTGTGGCTGGCAAATCATTTGCGTATCGAATATTTTTATTAACGACCAGGAAAAATCCGACTCACATAAATGATTTTATAGGCATGACCATCGTGCATGCAAAGAGTCCAACCATCTGTTGTCGCCGACCCCATCTAGGTCAGGTGGAAAATTTTACATTCTTCGCAGTGCGTCGAATACATGGAATCGTTCGGTGATTATGGTTCCCCAACGCAAAATCATAAATGCATAGAAAGCTTTTAGGGTGATCATCGGTTTTTACGATCGATTAAAGTCTCCTAAACGCGCCCTTATTTGATGTACAATTCAGTTTTGTACACTTAGGAGATATTCAAATATGTCCAAGAAAACGAAATGTACCTATATAATATGCAACAATATGTAGGAATGCGATCGAGTGGATGCGAATTTAGAAAAGTGTGAAAAGTGCTTGAGTTAAACGATAGTCCTGTGAATGTAGAATGTTTGGACTCGAGCGTTTCTAAGGCGCGAAAGATGAGCACTTGAGACCACTGAAGAATTTTGGATGAACGTAATCGAATGCATCAAGTGAGAAAGGTTTAGAATTATAAAAGAAAGGAAATGAGTGTTTGGAAGAATATATAACGGGGAAAATGCGAGCGCAGAGCAGGAGTGTGTGATTCTGAAGGAAGCAAGAACGTAGTAGTTGCTAAATTACAAAGCCGTTTAAGTTGTTATCATTAAGCTATTTTAAATATATATACATTTATTAATATTCTAGTCACTTCACTTTATTACGTTCACACCTGAGCCTTGTCATCTGCACTCTACTAAATGAAAGTAAAAGTAGAAATTTCCTGTAAGTATCCAAAGTATCTGAAGTAAACTGCACATCCTAATGTGATGAAATTGAAATCTAAGTAATCTATTACCTTCCAACATCCTAACCTAATAACCTTCTCTAGATACTTCTCACATCAACCTAATCGCCATCTCTATTACCACCAACGAACCACAAAAATCCTCAAAGTAGCTTCGAGCTTGCACAGACGTACCATCATGAAACTCCTCAAATCGGTAAGTCGGCGATACGTCGGTGGATACCGATACGCCCGATACCAGACTCCAGTTTCCATCCCGAAGATCCATTATAAGGGGGTGTCTCTGCGATTGCGCGATCCCGTGATTTCCGTGGGCGTCCTCCTCCTCGGGCTTCGATCACGCGAGCCCACCCTTCGTCGGCTCCGTTGCACATGTCGACACGCCTCTAGGAGTCGTTCGTCACCGTAAAAAGCATCAGCACAAGGGTTTATCACGGCCTATCCAAGGGTGGCGGTTCTCTGGCTCACCGGTTTCCCCCCTGTGCTGACTCGTGGCAAGACTAACGACCACCGGGGCGATGCAGCGGAGGGATGAAGGGGCGGAGGAGAGGGGTGCAAACATACTGGAACGCATCCCCCGAGCAATGCACACTTGACCCGCCAAACGATGACATTCCTCTTTTTCATTTCGCTTCCTTCGAGGAAGAGTATCGTAAATATCAGTCGGAGCTGCTGGCTTCTGCGAGCGAAAGGTCAGGGGATGAGGATCGGATTCGAATCATTATCGGCCCTGCTGCTACCTACAACCCCTACGGCGACGATGACTCTTTTTTCTTGCCTCATCCTCGATGCTGGCACGCTTTTTTCTCCGATTCTTTGTCTCTTTTTCTGGGGCAACGGAGGCGCCAACGGGGGATGCATCAAGGTGTTCGGGGGAAGCGAAATGTATTTGGATCGTTGGTTGTGAGAATTTGTAGGTGTCCGAGACAGTTTAGTTGTGTACATTTGTAAATGCGAATTTAATGTCGTATGTTGTTTTTTATATTGTTTACAAGAATCTGTAACGCGAGTAAGTAGAATAAGCGCATAGGGCGAAGGCGAAGCGTAGGATGATGCTTGGAAGTAGTTTAAATCAAAATTAGGCAAACAATTCAAATAAAATGTTTTAGGACTGATCGTTCGTATAATGTTCCGTTTTATTTTAATAAAATTGATTTATTTTGATCGTATGTTAGATTATTTGAATACACAATTAATGTTTTCCAATTGTTTCACAGTTTAACTAGTTTACTTCATGTTTGAATAAACGTTTTTTCAAATACCTAATTTCTTAAACAATTTCTGAGGGAGATACAAACCTCACAGCTGTTCATATATCTAAGTATACACACTTAAACACATTATTCAAGAAGAATGCATGCTACGTATATTTTATTAGTTACTTCATTTAAAAAAGTTAACTAAAATAGAAAATTGTGTATTTGTAAATGAATCACTTGGTATGATTACAGTCAGTGGCTAGAAAAAGTAGGTATTCGTACACATCCATAGGTATTACTCTCCAATGTTCATACTTCTAATCAAATTCAATATTTGAATAACATACATAATTGCATAAAACCAAGTTTTATTGATAAATTACATAAAACTATCTAATACAAAAGAATTTAATTTACCTACTTGATCCTCATTTATAGATACATATACTAATAAAACTTCTAATGTATCAATACCTTTCGTGGTTGCTCTACGCAATAGGAACTCGATAAAAACATTCAGCAAAACTTCGATTCGATAAATAGAGTCTAATTTGTGTACACAGACCAATTATCTGTAGAAAATTAACCCTTAAAGTACGGAGTGGGGGACTTTAGGTTCCCTAAGATTAGTTTTTCTTTAATAACTTCGTAAATAATTTCCTTCCCTCTTTTTCCCTTTAGGTAGTCGAGTTTTATTTTAAATCCTCTATAAAAACTTATTATTGGCATTCCATTAATTTATTTATAATTAAAAAACTTTAGTGACCCCACTCCGTCCTTTATGTTATAAGATAGACTCCGTACTCTATGGGTTAATACAAAAATGTTGTAATGTATCCGACGACAAAAATCTAATAGAAGTTCCACAGTTACAGGTTTATTTAGACTACACAGCGACTTTAGTTGATACAAAAATGTTGTAATTTATTCGACGACGAAAATCTAATAGAAGTTCCACAGTTACAGGTTTATTTAGACTACACAGCGACTTTAGTTGATACAAAAATGTTGTAATGTATACGACGACGAAAATCTAATAGAAGTTCCACAGTTACAGTTTTATTTGGACTACACAGCGACTTTAGTTGATACAAAAATGTTGTAATTTATTCGACGACGAAAATCTAATAGAAGTTCCACAGTTACAGTTTTATTTGGACTACACAGTGACTTTAGTTGGGCTGAAGAAACGATGACGTTTAACGGCGCGCCATATTTCTTTAGAGGAGCGCGGTGAACGGAATATATATTCCACGGTCGCAGGTTGAACCGGCAAAAAGGCAACAGCGATGAAATATGCACGTTCACGCGGCCCGTGCGTTTTTTTCATTTTCTTCTATTCCCTGCCGGCCAGAGGGATCGGCGGCGAGATACAACTGCATATAATCGAATTTGCGCGGGCAGATCTTCTCTATGGGCGTTTCCATTAGATCGGTGGGTAATAAATAACGCCACCCTTACCACGTAAATACGTTTGAATTTATATCGGCCCGGTCGGCTTGGTTCGCTTGCCCCATTTACGCATATGGTTTTTCAGCAGCCGAACTTTCGGCACCATTCGATTGCACGCAGAAGGCTGATCGAATTAACAAATGATGGAGTTAACGTTCTGTCGAATAGAAAATTATTTAACACTGGAACTACCGACGATTACAGATTATTTGAATGGAACAGATCAAATTAAAAATTACATGAAAAAATATCGAATACACAGAGAACAAATCTTTATTTATACCTTCTGCAGAAAATCATAGTAAATTTTGGAAGTTTGGTAAAGCGAATTTATAAGGTTGCTATGAATAATCATCAATCCGTTATTTTGAATTCTCTGATAGTTCTAGTGTTACATTCGTTGCGAACGAGCATCTTGCTTGCGAAATGGTATTTAAAGTTTTACTAAAAACGATTGATACCGGGGAAAATATTAATCACTTGGTAGGGTTGTATTGATGAATCATACTCTATTTGCGATCGCAATCGTAGAAATAATCAAATTCTACTACTTAATGAAAAGTTATAGAAGTCTTACAATTTTTCCATACTACAAAACCGTAATTAAAATTTTTTAAAAACTCTTCATTTTACAATAAGAGTACTCATCCAATGGCTTGAACGAAAAGTTCAGCGTGGGGCGTATACGCCCCATGGGACATGGAACGTGTCAATAAATATACCAACCCCCTACAAAAATTTATCAGAATATCTTTGCCTGCGAAAGAAAGCGATCTCTCGATTCCATGTTGAGCCTCAAGCACGTCCAAACACCGTGTTACGATGAAATTGCAGCAAAAACCTGTTGAAAGGTGGCATCTGCAGCATCGACGCCAAACAGAATGACTAAACGAAAACTGACACGGTCCATTTCGGAATTCGTCGCTCTGAAGGCTTGCTGTGCATCGCATTGTGCGCGACTCGCACAAAGGGTTCAAAGTCTGTTCTGGCTAAGTCTCTAAAAAAATAAACCCGTCATTTTCCTCGGACCAGTTTTCGCGTGGCGCGCAAAAGCCGGCAGTCGCATTCACGCGGCTCGCTAACGAACAAACGAGCAAACAAACGTTCCTCGCGACGAGCTGCGCGATTCCGCGGCTTCCGCCTGAAGGAGAGAGAAGTCGAAACGGAAAACCGAGCGACGGAGGATCGGCGGAGATGTTCTCTGCGCGGGACAAGGACAGGCGGGACGATCTCTCGCGGCAAGCGCCACGGCCAAAAAGCAGAAGTTAACACCAGATGTGCCATTGTGTCACGGCCGCGTGCAGAAGCGTCGCGTCGCGTCGGCCGGGACAGAGAAGCGGGAAAACCGAGCCGAGACGAGAGCGTGGATCCGAAAAAAGAATGCGCGTGAAGCAGGCGACTGGAAAAACTGGGGGCGGTTTGTAAGAGAGGGAGAAAGAGAGAGAGAGAGGGATAGGGAGAAAGGGAAACAGCGAACGACAGGGAGAGTTGATGTAGAAAACGGAAAGAGGTAAGGGCGTAGTTATCGGTATCATGTCGACGGTAAACAGGAGAAGAGGAGCAATAGGAGATAGGAAGGGTGAGGCGAAGAGGGTTGGTCGAAGGGGGCGCCTGCGTGCGTGTGCCGTCGTGGCAGCATAACCACCGCCTCGCCAACACACAACCCCTTCTTCGTCGTTTTTGCCCGCGACCTCGGCCTGCCGACCGACCAACCCCTCCAGCTACCTCGTCATTTCGAATTCGGCTCCGTGCAATCCACGCGCAACCCCTCCCCCCCTATGAAAAGCCGCTCACAAAGCCCGACAACAGCTCCCTCTCATTGTCTCCTCGGTACCGGCCGAGATCTCTCAAACGTTTGTACGGTTAAATGGGCTTAAACGACATACGCCCGCGCATTTGCGTGCACCGGTCCGTGCTCGCGCTCTCTCGGAACCTTTCAAGTCTGTTTCCCCTTTCTCCCGGCCGGGGATAATCAGAAGTAACGCGATCCCTGGAGATCGACGAGGATGCCGCGTGCTTCGCCGATTTTTGACCTCCACGAGCCGAACCAGGTTCTGCGGAGGGTGTTAGGTAATCGGAGGGATGATGCCGTGTGCGGCGAGCAGAGACGAAGATTTGTCTGGGAATAATGTGACGACTTTGATAGTTGAAGTCGCTGAGATTTTTGGTTTGTTTATTTTTATGTATGTAGGTGGTTGTTTTATATTTTGAATATTGAAATAATGTGGCTTCCTATCTCCTATTTGATAGTTGAAGTTGAGATTTTTCGTTTGTTTAACTTTATGTATGTAGGTAGTTGTTTTATATTTTGAATATTGAAATAATGTGGCTTCCTATCCCCTATTTGATAGTTGAAGTCGCTGAGATTTTTGGTTTGTTTATTTTTATGTATGTAGGTGGTTGTTTTATATTTTGAATATTGAAATAATGTGGCTTCCTATCTCCTATTTGATAGTTGAAGTTGAGATTTTTCGTTTGTTTAACTTTATGTATGTAGGTAGTTGTTTTATATTTTGAATATTGAAATAATGTGGCTTCCTATCCCCTATTTGATAGTTGAAGTCGCTGAGATTTTTGGTTTGTTTATTTTTATGTATGTAGGTGGTTGTTTTATATTTTGAATATTGAAATAATGTGGCTTCCTATCTCCTATTTGATAGTTGAAGTTGTTGAGGTTTTCTGTTTGTTTAACTTTATGTATGTAGGTGATTGTTTTATCATTTGAATATTGAAATGGTCTCGTAAAGATTTTTTCAGATACAGATTCTTTGTCGGTTGGGATTTGTACGAATGTTGTTACGATACTAAGGCTCCTTCCCAACTTTAATGTTGTACAGCGACGAAGATCGACTGATCAACACATCAAAAGGTTATCGATGTTTTAATTGGCATGTGCTAATTTATTTAATTATCTATGAACATGTAAATTGATGTAACTGAACGGTAAGTTATATTTGCAATTATTATAAATGGTTAGAACATTGATTAGTTTTAATTCCAACGTGCTAATCAATTTTTCAAGCAAACTTAATAATTACTATAATTGTTCTAGTTTCTACGTTCATTTGGACAGTTTTGCGATTTTAGTTGTATTGAGCGCACACTTGATATGCAGCAAATCAAATATTGCATTCAGCATTGACAATTATAATTCTTTTTGAATAATCTGTACACCCTTATTCTTGCTCCCTTCTTTCAAAGGTGTAATCGCTTTTCATAACAGTACTGATATACATAAGCACCTAAATTATAATAGCAACATTTAATATTTCAAACAGAATGCAATCAAGTAAAGTGCATAGAATGAACTGAAACTAACACATAATACAGTGAACAAAATGATATAGGTAAATGTTCCACTACAAAACAGAATCTTACAGATTATGAATATTAAAATTTATAATATATTTTATATTACTTATTAGAACATTAAGTTCATTTATACATATATTTATTATGCAGCTTTTAGTTTTTAATTGAGATTCGGTGTAAAACAATGTATAAACATGTTTCATAATTTTTAAAATTAAATCCTTTAAATGAGTCAACTAAAAAAAAGTTGCATATAATTTTTCGATTATATTTTCGCAGCGAACAGATTTTTTATTGTTAGCATAATGTAATTAACATAATTAATGGTACAATGATATAAAAAGAGAAGAAAATTGTAGAAATTATTGATGTATAAAGTTAATTTTAGTATTATTCCATTTTCCTCAGAGTTCATTAATATTATATTTCAAACTTTAAGCTTGTATCTCACTTTATCAGTTAATAGAACCGTTGAAATCAAATATTATTAGTAATTCCGTTATTCAACAAATATCTGTTGCATCTTCATTCATTTTCTACAATTTTAGCGTCTAACTTTTTTCTTTATCCGTCCAATTATGTTTTTAACAATTCTTGAACAGATTACAATAATTCCCAAGACGAAATACAATTTTATGTTTTACATAGAATGAAACAGATCGAAATGGAAAAACGTCTTACAAATATCGAGTGTCGTGGAGATGAATATCGACAAAGGAAACGATCATGGCCGGCAATAAAATAAATCCGACGTGCCTAACCAACGACATTAATAAATCCAATATCTTCCGACCGATAAAACGGCAACCGAGCCGTCGAATTCGTTTCCCTCCCGTCTGCCCGAACCCGGCTAGCCAACAGTTGGTCCACACGACGAAAAATCATGGGGAATTGTGCAAACACGTATAAAATGCGCACAATGTGTCCGCGGACCCGGCTAATACGTGAATGGCTCACCGTGCCCAGGAGAACCCCTGATAAAAAGCCTACGGACCTGCTCTTCCGTTCTTTACGCGGGGTGAACGCTTCGAGAGAAACGCTAGTCATTTTAACAGGGTTCATCGATGATTATGAGATTGACAAACGATGCTGACACGGTCCTGCTACAAGTGCTCACGAGAGATTCGAGCGAATGATCACGGTGACGGACAAAAATTTAAGATCAAAAGGTCAGTAAAAATAAATTAGCACGACGAACGAAAGTTGTGTTAATTAATAAGTAGAATACAAATGGAATTGACTGAATAGGTTCTACTTTCTCTTCTTGAACTTACGTCTGCTTGAACTTATTTCCATTAAATGGGAAATAATTTATTCTAACTTAGTTGTATGGATAACTATTTGGTTGCCGTAGAAACTTTATCAGCTGCGAACGATGGTGAAAAACTTCATTTTTGGAAATATTTTTATATACTTTCTCTTCAATCATAAGATATATGAGTTTCTTTTCTAACTCATAAGAACTTATAAATTATAAGTATTCTGATTGGTTTGAATTTAAATGCTTAAGTCACACTTTTTATCGAACACAAATGTGAATTTAATATCTTTTTTTCTATGTTTTACGGTTAGCAGCTAAATTTCAATGGAATGAGAAATATAATAAAAGGAAGTATTTGATCAATTTCCCAAATTACCGTATAATACGACTTTATTTAAATAATTTAATATTTAAGTATGTTTAACAATTTAACGTTACATTAAATCGCATAGTGATCAAAGGAACTTGTTAAATTATGACACCAACAAAACTGAGTAGGTAGCTAATGTATGACTAAAGCAAGCGCCACATACATATCCTAAATGGGGTTCTTTGCGAGGATGGATGGTGGTCCTATGCTTAAATTACTTATGCGTGCCGCCCATTGCGTGTCCTGCATATCTCCGCGTTGGCTTAGGCATATGGGGACATTAGCTACCCCATTAAGCATTTTATCCAAGTGTTACTTCTATCCCAGAAACTGCCTGGATCAAAAATGATCCATGACGGAGGAGTCGGTGATCAAAATGTAAGTGGACGTGATTAATGTTTCTCGCTTTAACAATAAGCGCAATGAATACGGGGGCAAACACGTGAAAGCTATTCGCATGAATAAATTTGCGACGGAAGTGTATCAAATTCGTGAATGTTTCGATAAATGTCCATTAAATTATATCAATGCTGATATTCATTTCGATGCCCGCAATTTCATTGTTTACCTGTTTACACTTCAATATCTATTATTATATATTTATTGTTTGTCATTGTTCATTAAACTACGTTGCACCTAAATTGGCTTGGCACGCTGAACTATTGTACTTCGAAGTAGTTTTTTATTAAAAAATAATATTTTAACTCATTTGAAGGAAGAAAATAGATAAGCAAAAACGTTCTGCAATTTCACACACATAAGCTCTCCTGGCTCGCAAAAATTTTTAAATAAACTTAAGATTATACTAAACAAATATCCTAAGCCGCAAAATGATATGTTGTACAGTTTACTCACAAAGAATTCCCAAAAAATCGTCTTGATTTCGAGCCGCCACAGTAGAATGACCCCTTAAAAACATCATTTAAAGTACTTAATTATACGACCACTTAACTAGCCTTTATCCTTTGATTTTCATGCTTAATATATTATTTGCGAGTTAAAACATTATTTAAAGAATTTACTCTTAATTCATACCTCAAAATACGAAATACCATCCGTATTACATGCACATTGATTATGTGACTCATATTCTCCCTATCACTATTTCTGACAAACACAGTATTTTAACACTATTCCTACCGACACCTCGCGTATACCTATTCCTACTGCGACATTCCCACGTAAGACAGACTGCAAATTTTTCTCAGAAAGTAAACAATGAAAATAGAAGTGAATATATTTGAGGAATATATTTGTGATTATTATATTTGAGGAAAAGTCTAAAGTTTAAAGGCGATTCAATTATGTTGTATATATGAAATTCTAATCACAATTTTAAAAACGGTCATTTGACCGGTCGTGGTAGGAATAGTGTTGAACGAAGAAATATTTTAAAAGGCATTTCTTAACTTTACACAATCCAGAACCATAATAGTTCCTAACTTTAAGTATTAACGAGTACTCCTCGTTCGTATGGCACATATGCGACAACGGTAACCAGAAATAAACATGTGTCAGCTTCAACCTTCGGAAACGGAAATTTCATATCCGCACTCATTACAATACTCCACTAAACCATTTCGCAATACATCGCACCTCAGCATTACCTTCTTTTATCCGCGGAAAAAGCTTATCTTCGCCAGAAATCTGCTCGAAACGCCCAACCAAGGTTGCACCGCCGATGTTTCTCGCATCAGCCACCTCGTATCCTTCGTGATCGATAATCGCTTTTATCGTGACACCCACTCGTGCCCGCTTAGCCTACTTCCTTCGAGTGTTCCACGTGTGACCGCACACCCCTCTCTCGAGAAGAAGGGTGTTCGCGGTACACGTACGTCAGGCACACACGCGTGTACAGTCGGCTGGTATATGTATCATAGGGTTGGAGGGGGGGGGGAGGGTTAGGACATTTAGCGAGTACATTAAGGAAATTGCGTGGACTCTTCGCACCGCTCCCTGTCACAGTCGGCCCGCACTCGCATTCTTCCGTATTAACCGCACGCGCAAGGGGATCGAGTAAGGGTTGTCTGCTTCCACCGACTCGAAAAGCTCTCGCGCGTACGCGCTAGCTCGTTCCTAGATGAACGAGTAGATAGAGGGACCTGGCGGATTGAAAACGATGCACGCACGTACTTATGGAATATTTTTGACCGTTGCTTAACCCTGTTGCGTGCCTCAGACTTTGTTGCAATCGGTTGGTCTCTAATTTCGTCAGAAGGAACCCTTAATTTGTAAAGAAACGATCGTTTAACGTAAAACTGAAGGGACAGACTATTACTGGCGATTTCTTCATTCATCGCTTAAAATTAAGGAGACCTTTCAATGAAATAGAATTAACAACGTCTAGGACAAAAATGTCCGGAAGACCACAGTAGGGTTAATCTTCGTACTATGGACGGTTCAAAGGAATGCACGAGGGGTTGTTTGGATCCGCTTAGATTTGTGTTTGCGTAGAGAAGGAACGATGGTTAGTCAATGATGGTTAGTTGCTCTTATACTTTATAAGTCCACATTCTTTAATACAATTATGTAGAGTATTTCTTGGTAGAACCGAATTAAACGGTGTGAGTGAATGGACCTTCTTTGCCTTTATGTTAGCCATCTTTTTATATTTGTATGTATAGTATCTCCAATGTATATTTTAGACAATATTTTTTGCATTTGTTTAATATTTTCTTAATAAACGTAACAAACCCAGCGGTACTACTGAAAGAGTTCGAATGATCCAAACACTGCCACATATTAAAGCGGGTCAAAATAATGGATTCAGAGTATAGGAAAAAGCTTGTAATTGTTAAAGAATGTTAGTAGGAAGATAAAATACTGAAAATAAAAATTAAAATATACATTAAATGTTTTTACACAAATTGTATATTTCGAAACGTATCGTTTCCAAAAAAAAAATACAGTGCTCCACAATTGCTGTAATTAAAATTGCACAAGCTCAGTTGAGAATTCAATGAAATGTAATTATAGAATGATTAACTGTTTTTAATTCAATGCATCTACTAATACTAAACAAGTAACAATAATAAATGGACGAGTATAGTAACTAACAATGTTATTAAGTTAAAATGTATTTTAATAAATCATATTGAAGCTTGTAACTCAATTGATATTAACATACATTTATTCACATTCGCTTGAAACATGTTCCATTCGTTCGAAAGAAATTTCATCATGTAAATTTGAAACATTTCTTTGAAACTTCGCGGTCCTTCGAAAACGTAGAAATTAAATATCAAAAGCGCAAGAACAAACTGTATCCAATGAAACGGTTGAAACACTTTCAACCGGCTAGAAAACACTAGCGTGACAAAAGGCGAACATTCGCACAGAGTGGACGGTCTCAAAGAAATTGAGAGACAAACAGCTAATCAAAGGCGTGCAGAGACAAACGCTGACGAAACTAAACGCGAGAAAGTTCGCGACTGCGAACACAAACGAGAACGTGGAACAAAGGAACAAAAGGTGATAGACAAGGAGGGAGAATAAAAATTCAACCAGCTAGAAAAAGAGAGAGAGAGAGAGAGAGAGAGTTAGAGACAGAAAACAGGGACACAGCAGCATCGAAGGGGAGACTAGTGGAACCAGACCCTGATGGGACAAGTAGGGTCAAGTGAACTAAAGCAAAACTACCGGGATAGGGGTGTTAAGGGGACAATATACGTTTCTGAACGGGGGAAGAAAATGGTTTTAATCTATTACCGGTCGACTCGGTGGAAGTGGCTTCTAGTTACACGCTCGTTTAGACGAGACGAACTCTAAATTGATCCACCACGGCCATTTCTACTTCAGGAATGCCAATAAATTGCACGGATTGAATAGGATAATTAGTTTCAACGGTCGATGATCGACAATGATAGTAATTATAGTATATTTTGAAGAGTAGTACCTTTTAAATTCTTCAATATATGTATAAAATAATTAAGTGCATGTTAATCTTCTTTTACCTAACGGCTTTTCCTTTTTAAATTGAATAACATTTAGTATAGGATTAATATTACACACTAATAAAGTACATTTACTCATTATAGAAATCGAGTGAGTTAAGCATAAAAAAACTATAAAATTTGTAATACTCTTCAGACATAAAAAATATGAATTTCAAATTTTCAATTATCAATCTTTAAATCTTACATTCCTAAATTCTTCAATTCGGTTAACAGTTTTTATTTTTCGCCTACAAACTGTTAGCTGTTTTTTGTTTCAGCTTAAATAATTAAATTTCGTCAACTATTTCAATTATCGTTAATAAGTATAAATAAATATGTAAATATATAAAGTTTTTCATAAAACATATGAGATTCCATTTCTAATACTGTCGGTGAAGAAAGATGTTATAAAGTGACGCATAAATTAAAACACGGTAAACTATCAACAGTCACGCGAGCATAAGTTCATCAATAATAATCACCAGACCGGAAACGCAGATGTCTTCGACGCGACGTTCCCTTCATTTTTCTTTCCGCGATTGACAAATTATCCGGCATCGTGATTTTCGTTGTAAAGCCCGACGTTACGGGTTTCTACACACAGATATTGTTTCCGGGAAAGGTCGAGGAGCCGGAAATCAAAGGGCAACGCAAGGTGGACAACGCAGAGGCCACCGTTATTAATATTTTTTTTCGTTTGCTTCAGCGAGCACAGCTGCCGTTGCTCTTATTTTCTTTTTGCCTGTTCGCTCGCGACTTCGCCAGGGCTTCTAATGAAAACCCATTCTGTGCTGTGTTCCTTTGAGGTCACGTATCGAGGGGGTGGCTCTGTCGAAAGCACCCCTGCGGAACGTGTTTTCAATCAAATCCTTTCACCCGTTCGCGTGATTATTGAAATAATAACAGGCCAGTAATTTGGGTTTCAATAGCTTTCGTATACGATAATTTTCAGGAATTACTTCATAAGCGTGCAAGTAATTTTAATTTATTGGTATCTATTTATCATCTTTTTCCTGTAACAGGAAAAAAAGGTTTAACGATTTGAACGATTAAATCACCGGTATTTACGAAAACTTATATTTTTAGAGACACACTTAAAGAAATGTTTCAAACTTCAAATACCATATCGTGTATTTCGTTCTAAATATTTTGCATAGATGTTTCTATAAATTTTTTTATGTAGTTTATGATATCTTTTCATTTATTCAAACTTTCTATGATTGTATAAAAATCCGTGAAAAGCATTGTAAAGGATATAATGTATTGAATTTATAGTAGAAAAGTGTGAATGACATTTTCTACTGAATCATAGTTTTTATTGCGATTGCTGTGAAATATTGACATTGTACTTTTACGATTGTTGATTAGCTTTTACTGTTGAGAGACCAATCAATGGAATTACCTTTGATTCATTTTCCATTAAAAGGATTGCCTATTTACTCGTGCACTGTAGTTACCATTATATAAATTGTAAGGGCCAATACGTGTTAAAAGGTGATACCGTTTAATTACTCGTTTCATTACAATTTCTTTCAGATTATTGTTTAAAACATTATGTAGCACTCAATGAAATTTACTTATCTGACTATAGATATTAGAAATATGTATTTTCGCGTTAACGAAGTACAGTACAAATGTAGATACTCCAAAAAATATGTTTACTTACAACATGATACTTGGAAAACTTATCTATCCAGATAATGTTAAAATATTTTATCGTGCAAAAATAATTACGATCTTTTATATAGGATACGTATGTTTCATTCAAATCGTTGAACAGCAAATTAATACGTTCGCGGACAGTACAAATCTTCCTAAGGGACAAAAATAGACACGCGATTTTTTTTTCTAAATTAATTGTGATATCTGACATGTGATTAGACACATTTTGTAAGAGTAATCGGAATATCACATTTTAACAGTTGTATTCAACAAATGCTATAGCATCCACGACGATATTTGAATCGAGGTTATATAAAATGAAATCAATAATAATTGGTTTTAAAATTTGAATGCTATAGCATTCATGTCCGCGAACGTGTTAATAACACTGGAAATCTAGCTGTATGCGTGTATCCGTGTACACTTACATATCGATTTTGATTTTTATCCAATACATTCTAATGCAATTTATATGTATTGTTATGTATGATGCAATTTTATTTAACACTATTCCTACCACGACCGGTCAAATGACCGTTTTTAAAATTGTGACTAGAATTTCATATGTACAACATAATTGAATCGCCTTTAAATTTTAGACTTTTCCTCAAATATACGTATAATACATTTTTCAATATTCACTTCTCTTTTCATTGTTTATTTTTTGAGAAAAATTTGTAGTCTCTCTTACGTGGGAATGTCGCAGTAGGAATAGGTATACGTGAATTGTCGGTAGGAATAGTGTTAATACATCCTCCCATTCAACAATCGGAATCTCCTATCTGGACGCTTTAACAATTTTGTACCTTCGAACAAATTCACAGCTGAACGAGGAACCATTGACTCTTAACGGCAGAAGGGTTAGAAACAGTGTAACCGATACACTATACGCGTATGGTTCTGGAAGCCAATGGTGTTGAATGGAACCAGATACTACGCAACTCATTGACCTGTGGTATCATTCACGAACATCGGTTAACGGGGACATCCTTTGACAGGAAGCACGCGACGGAAGTGAAGAAAAAGGGCGGTCAGGCAAAAGGCTTCGCTATTTTTTTAACGACACACTTTCTAATAAGTATAGACAGAAACATTCAATTTATGGCTATTTCAAATCGCAGTAGAAGTCGAGCAGCTACATCTATTTCTGAAAATATTTAAAAACTTCGTTTCCAACACCAAATTTAATGAACATGACAAGACAATTGATATTTATTATGTATAATTGTATAATAAATATAAAAACAACACGTTTTCACTAATCTCATTGAATTTTGGCCAATTCTTCTTACAGTTTGTTGTAGCCTTTTTTTTTTATCAATAAAAGTGTAAAAGTATGTCAGCGTTTGTTTATATTTGTTGATAATTCTGTTCGAGAACTGTGATTTGCTTGAAAACAACGAAACGCCAATGACTAGGCAGGATGCAGCTGCTTGTACACTATTATAGAAGCAGTTGAACTTTCAGCTGCTCGTACTGTTCATCCAAAAGAAATAAATGTAGGTTTACCTTATGCTGTTACCTTTCCGTTTCATATTTCTCAGAAACTTCTATCTTACGATCAGTTACGGTAAATCGACAAATTCTGTAATCATGTTCGAAGAAACTTCTAACTGTAATGAGACATTACAAAGAGCATGATTCAATAAAAGTTTCAAAATTCTCAGCACAGATTTCTATCAAAATTACGATTTCTTTAAATCATTGCAATTAACAATTTTGAACCCCTGTGCCCTAGCGCGCAAGAGAACACAGTAATCAATAAACAATCACAACCAAATTCTTAACACTAGAACTACCGACAATTAAAGTTTACTTATTTGTGGGGAAAAGATCAAATTGAAAATACATGAAAAGATATTTAATACATAAAAAACAAATTTGTATTTATACTTTCTGCAGAAAATTATAGTAAATTTTGGAAGCATTACCACAGTGAATTTATAAGGCTATTATGAATAATCACCAATTGGTCATTTTAACTGATTTGGTAGTTCTAGTGTTAATCAGACTACTCCTGTGTTCACCAATTCATACTCAATTCTTCTATTTTTGCATAATTAACACATTAAGGACCGCTCACGAAATAACCGGTGTTCTCTACACGCTGTCTTTAGATGTCACCTACTTTGACACATTGTATCTTACTTTGCTACTTTGTATTTATTGCTTCATAAATAACAAAGTTATGATGATTTTAGATTGTACAAGTTTGCCCAAAAACGTGCGGTCCTTAATATGCAAATTACGGCGGTATCGTCCGACTCGAAGTCACCTATTATTCGTCAAATCCTGTAAAAGTAAATGCCTAATCGAACAATTTCCATCTCCTTCATTTCCTACGCTGTTAATTTCGATTGCAAATACAAAATTCTCATCGTCCACCGTTTTCCAATACCTCTGTTCCCTCTTATCAGAAAGCTCGAGCATTTTCGAGAGATGGCCAACCTCCATCGGAGTCGGATGGTGGCTTCGACGAAGCATCCAGCCTCGATTCTCACATTATATCACCAGCCGTGTGTCCCTGGAGATGTAAAAAGCCGAGCGAATTCACCGGGGAGTTATGGGAACGGTACTGCAAACACCGAACCCAAGAGTATCCAATGTACTCGCTAGCATATTGCACGAGGCGCCCTTGGGGCTTTCCGTGCTAGAAGTCGACGACGGATGACAGTTAGAGAAAGAGAGAGAAAGAGAGAAGGAAAGAGAGAGCAAGTTGGATAAAAGAGTGAGAGAGAGAGAGAGTAAGAGAGGGATTAATGGATCCGCTTATGGGGCAGTGTGCAAGTATTACAACCTGCCATTGTGTTCACGGTCGTTGTTCATGGCTGTTCTTGCTACACACTTGACACGTTCCATGATGGCACCCATGGGTCGTAGGGTGATCGGCTACTTACCTTCTCACGGTGAAGATTGAAAAAAAATATTGGTGCCCCATGACAGAGTACCATGAGAATTTTCAGTCAAACCGATCGTTGGTCGATGACGTTAGTTACAATAGCGGACAAAGAGAACAATGTAGAAACATAGTTTTGTGGTTTGCAAATATTGTCTGTATATTCGTTTTTATTGTTATCATGGTAGAATACTATTTACTGATTAGCATAAAATATGAATTTTGCTTGTCCTGTTCATTCTTATGAATGAATTAATTTATTTTTGTTGGCTCTCTGGTCTTAAGCTTATGACACTATTGTACGGTGAACAATTGTTCTGTGTCGAAGGTGGGATATGGGATTGGCTCTGTAAGATGACTTTTGACTCGCAGAACATACTATTTTACACCATTTAAATTTTAGAATTAATTGTTGTAATTTATATACAGCAACTATGTTTTTGAAAGAAGTGACGGATGTAGATAATGAAGGAAAGCACAGATCCGATTTTTAATTAGATTTTTTGATTGGCTTTTATATTTCATTCATGTGATACTAAGTTTTTGTGTGGAAATGCATCGGAAATTTAGAATAGTGCAAAAATAATTGTTGTAACTACTGCATACTAGATATCTTAATTCTACCTCCATTTTAATCTTGATTCATATAGAGCCATAAAAATTGTTATTTACGGAACTAAATAAGTTATAGCATTTCAGATCTAAAACATAAATATAAATAAATTGAAGTATCTGTCTAAAAATTTGAGTTATTCCTTCTTTTAAAATTTTCTTCGAATTTTTAGGAATAATTCTTGTTTGCATTCCATAACACTCTAGTTATTCAATATCTTATGTAAATATATATTTTGTCATCGAACGTCCCGTATAAATATTTAAAGAACAAATATTGGTTTCCAAGATGAATCTTATAATGCTTCTCTAATCCTTTTTTAGTCGTTTAGCAAACGAGACAGTGAAAAGCAACGATTATAAGGTTTTTCTAATAAACAGTCGGTATGCTATGCGATAAAAAATTTTTAAGGTAAATTGCAGTCCCTATCCATAATACGATAAAAAAAAAGAAAGGTGCTAGGCGGTCTCGACTTCGTCCCTCGAACGTGTGTCAATCCATCGAACATGGATTATCGGATGACAGAAGGATAACAACTCTTGTAAATGGATTAAACAACGCCCGCGCGAGCTGTGGGAATTATCGAATATCGATACGCTAAGCCTCGCTCGACCTGAATTTCTGTTTAACTTTAAGCAACCAAAGCTGCGACGCATCAGATCAGCGGAAAAATTAATCAACGTCGAAGGGATCCAACGGCCAAGACGGAGTTCGTACTTTTGCGGCAAATGTCGTGTCGTACACTTTGAGGAATTTTAAGAAAGTTCGAGGAAACCGTGATTAAATAGAAACAAGATTATAAATAATTTAAGATTCTCCAGGCTCAAGAATACCGTAACACTGTGCATTACTAAAATAATTTTGCAAAAGAAATCTGCATACATAATATTATATTTTCTTTAAATTTTTATTCAAATCTTTAATACTAATTAAATACAATTTTTATATCTAATAAATGTGTTACAAAACGAATTAAAGAATATTTATGCAATAAAAGAAGGCTATAGAAGTATAAACTAAATAGAAATGACACTCTTTCTAAGAAATTTTATAGATACATAAAAATTCTATTTTTGAATAAGAATAAGTATGCTCATAATAATGTCACTGTCAATAATTATAATCAATGCCATAAGTCACTAGATATATGAAATTTTTATACCGCGAATTTTTATGCATTCGTGGAAAATTCAAACGTACAAAAATCCACAGAATGCATATAATTCACCGAGGTGTGTAAAATATCAAAACTTATGGATTATGGAATTCAGGAAATTATGAAATGAATCTTTATCTATAATCCCTATTTCTTCGTCTATCATTGTAAAGATTCGAGTTTGAACATAAATTCGTGGTCTGGGAATTGCATTATAAACTACAAAACGAGTTAACAAATCTACGAGGTATCGAAGACCGTTGACACTAGATTTACGAATATTTCTTGAATATCTTATATGAATAAGGTATACATCACACAGAATTTAAAATTACAGAACTGAGAGGGAAATAGATTTGGGTATATTTGCGTCGCTCCATGAATAAAAGTCAACAAAAATTGTTGGGAATAATACTAATTGTTTTCGTAAATTTTGCTTATGGAGTTCGAAACCCGTCAAATTAACGGGTCCCGTAAACCTAGCCTTAAACAAAGCCGAAAACGAAAAGTTTCGACCGCCTTTACGGAGATTTCAATTTTTTTGCCATGGCGTTCGATCAAATTTTAAGCTTGAAACTTTTCCACCACAAAGTTACATGACACAGCACACAATCGCATGCCACGGTAATCGTCAGGGCCGAGTAACAGCGAGTTTCACGGTTTCTATGGGAGACAGAGTAGGTACGTATGGGAAAGGGGCTCCGTTTGAGGGTGTAGAACTCTGGAAACGAAGCGACGGCGATTCCCTTGGGAAATCAGGGAGGCACGACGAGGCTTGCCCGCCTACGTACCACCGGATGGATCGCCCCGTTGGTGTACTCGAAAGGATACGTTCCTGGTTTTACGAGCATTGACATTAGTTGCGTTCTCGTTGTTGTTCCAAGGGAGCGGAGAACAGCTCGAATTTTGAGAAACTATTCGATAATTGTAGCTTGGTCTAAGCTTTCTCTATGGCTCAGTGCGACTTTAAAGTGCCAATACACCGATATTTTGTTAATCTATTTAATTTTTATTCAATCGGATTGAATTAAATTAATTATAATTAATTTAAATTATTACAATTATCAAAACAATTAATTAAAGTTATTAAAAATTAATTCATTAAACAAATAATTTTAAGAATTACTATAGTCTCCAAGGAGTGTTAATGAACTTAAACAATTTAATTTACATGAATATAAGAACTAACGCACGATTATCACTGCTATCAAACTTGCAATCCAATATACAAATCCACCTATTTCGTGAATATTCAATAGGATCGAATTAAATTAATTATAACTAATTTAAATTATTAAAATTATTAAAAATTAATTCGTTAAACAAATAATTTTAAGCATTACTATATTCTCCAAGGAGTGTTAATGAACTTAAACAATTTAATTTACATGAATATAAGAACTAACGCACGATTATCACTGCTATCAAACTTGCAATCCAATATACAAATCCACCTATTTCGTGAGTATTCAATAGGATCGAATTACGAGTCAAATTATGCGATACTCGATACTGTTCGCCGGCAGGGTATTATACGAATTAGCTAATTATTTGTTTAATTTGATTTTATAACCAGAAATATGATAGACTTTTCGGTTATTTTTATTTGTACACACGCATCGGAAATGAAAAGCATCCGTTTAGTTTTATTCGAGCAGGATATACATGTATCGTGATGATTGGATAAACACAATTGGGCTGATCTGTTTGCATCATTATCCACTGATTCAAATCAAAGTCACGCATCCGACACGCGCTACGTATACAGTATCTGATAAAATCTTTGCTAAAGATCTAATCTCTTCTACAAATCTCACGCCATCAGCTCGATTGGTAATAGCAAATAATTCCTAGACATAATTTATAAACTACAAACATCATTAAGACGTTTCACCTAACTGTATTATATTTCCTCAGAAAATTTGTAGCTGACAAATTAATGTATTATAACAACAGTTTCTACAATGTATTCCACAATAGTTTTCACAATCTGAATGTCTATAATAAGTTTGTATCTTCCTACGAAATTCGAGCATTTGTTTAAAAAGTAGAAATAAATATCGATGAAATATAAATTTTTCATTTCTATAACATTCATAATTTCTCCATCTAAGAATCACATCATCCACCTCACAAACAGTAAATGATACTTCTTTACCCTATTAATTTCAATAAAACTGGATTTGTTATAGTTCCAAATGTTACTGTATTAAAACAGAGAATTCATGCATCACGTTGAAATATAAACTGTGTCTATATGAATTAAATAAAAGTTCTAGAACGAAATAGAAATCTCAAAAAGAAGGAACATACGTAGCTCGCGTTAAATCTTCATAAAAAATACACGAACGTCCGAAAAGATTTGCTACAAAACGAAGAATAGAACGATCAGCGTCACGTGCGTGACATTCATCAATGTCGGATCCTTCAAAGGACCAAAGGACCTGCTCTATCTCTCTACCTTTTCCCTGAGTCCCTTTCGACTCTCCTCGGATACATGCACTCAAATTGGCACGTGACTAGATAATTGTGTCCATTGATGTTTCGCAATCGATAATGTTCGAAAACTCTATCGAACAGGTTGCGCAGACGGATCGGTAGCAAGTGATTTGAACGATTGTTCGGCCATTGTTCGATTAATTTTTTAAATTAAGTGATTTCGAATGACCAAGCAGAAAGTAACGACTGCTTTTGGGCTGTCGTAAAAAAGAGAAGTTAATTTTACGAAATCTTGAAAGAAGAAATTTTAAAAACTACAGGATAGACGTAAAATTAACATAATTTACTAACTTCGAATAATTTTATAGATCTACTAAAGAATGAATTGAAATGATCCTTGTGAAGATATCAGTTTTTGATTTTATCAAATTTCGTTCGATTGAAATTATTAATCATTTTGATGACTTGTTGGGCGAAGTTTATGTAATATTGTAAAATACCTATAATTGAGGATCGGCCAGTGAACCCTGCTGATGATTCCGAATTTCGTTTTAATTAAATTTGTTAATTAACCCTCGGGCCATGTTATGCCAAAAATGGCTATCACAGGGAGATTTGAAATTTATTAACAGGCTTTAATTGCCATTACTAAAATTATCACTTTATTAAGTCGTCTCTATGCTTTCATTAAAATGATTGTAAATGTAATAAATTTAATGGAAATTACAGTGAAATTACTTGATTATCGAAGTCAGTCAATATAGATTCTCTCGTTGAAGAAATATTCAATTTTTCGACGCTTTCATCGCAACAATTTTCAATTTCAATTTTCAAGCAAACATTCTTTCAACCCCATTATCAAAGGAATTCGTGTTTTTTAACCCTAGAACTTCTAAGGAGGGATTTCTCGAACCCACGAATTGAAAAGCCATAAATTAGAATCATTTCCCTTTCATAAAAAATTCTCTTAAAATTATTTATTATTGTATACACATTTAAGTTTGATATTAAAAAGTTACCGTTGCTATGTTTAAAAAATCACTAAGCATAAAAGAAATACAACTGACTACGCTCCTTTTCTCCAAAGAATAAAAATTACAGAACGAAGAATGAAACTATTTAACTAATTGGGAACTTTAACTGGAAAGACACTACGAATTAAAATACCAAAAGATACAGAACCGAAAAAAAAGGGAAGATATTATCAGTGTGTACTGGAGGCTGAAAGCAGACGCATAAAATATAATAGTTTATTAAAATCAATGCAAAATTGCTACCATTGTTGTTTATGAGAAGAATCAGAAGAATCAAGTTTAAATTAGTTTCACGTCACTATACTATTTTATAATAGTATTTAATTTTAAAAATATACATAAATCAATACAAATTGAATGCAAAAATATATGTTGTCTCGTTTACAAACTATAGCATACCCTAACACTGCAAACAATTTTCCAACAAACAACTTTTTCCAGGATAAATGTATAAAAAGAAGTATAGGTTCGAGGAACTACCCCTTAGGAGTTCACGTAACAAATGGAGTCTCAGAAGTTCTAGGGTTAACATGTTCCTTTACGATTCTCGATGATTTCTTATAAATCCACTAACGATTGAATCGAAATGATCCTTATGAAGATATTAGTTTTTAATTTTATCAAATTTCTAGGAAAACTAAATTATTCTCGTTCCCCTCGACACCTGTGAAAAGCTATGAAGACGCGATCAGATTAAACCCTTCCCGTCGCGTACCGTGCATAAACTTTAATCACAAAATTTTTCCGCTTCCGACGATAATCGTTTCGCCGGATGCCCACCCTGTTGGTCTTAATTATTCTAGCGACGGTAAAACGCAGTAATTAAGGGAACGTCCAAGTTTCCCCGAGGGATATCGCAGTCGGATGAAATCCAGATCATTCCCGTTCATCCCCAGGGATACGGAATCCCACGATCAAGGAGCCCGTGCCAATTCTGCGATCGTATCGGCGGCCGCGGGACAGATTTGAAATTGATTATAAAAATTTGTTGGTGCTTCGAGGGGTAGATTGTTATCGACAATACCCGTGGAACTTTTCAATGGATTCTGGCAATTTGTGATCATCTACTAGCAATGATTTGGACGTTTGTTCGATGTAGAAATTATTGAATTATCACTTTTGCAATTAATTACTTGAATTATTCTTCAGGCTTTAAATTTGTGATCATCTACTAGCAATGATTTAGACGTTTGTTCGATGTAGAAATTATTGAATTATCACTTTTGCAATTAATTACTTGAATTATTCTTCAGGCTTTAAATTTGTGATCATCTACTAGCAATGATTTCGATGTTTGTTCGATGTAAAAATTATTGAATTACTACTTTTGCAATTAATTACTTGAATTATTCTTCATGCGTTAAATTTGTGATCATCTAGTAGCAATGATTTGGACGTGCGTTCGATGTAAAAATTATTGAAATACCACTTTTGCAATTAATTACAATTGCAAATAATTATTTTTCATACGTTAATTATCAGAATCAAAATATGTGATCCTTTTTGTTTACCTAATCAATGTTGCATTGTGAATCATACTGAGAAAAATCAATTACTAACTTAGAATTCAAGTATTGCTTAATTATACAGCATCGTTATTAGTATCAGTATATTAATCATACCAGTATCATTAACAATAAGGGTTCAGAATTTTATTAAAGAAACCGAGAATTTTATTAATGAAAGTTCGGTAAAATTAAATGAAAGGAGGTTAGAATTACTTAGTATTGAACGTCATTCAATCAATTCTTGACGTTCCAATCCCGACACACGACTCAATGTTTTCTTCAATACATTTTTCGTCAAACATTTGCGTATCATCAGAATTAGCTGTAAGTTAGCTGATGCGATCAGTATTACACGACCTTTCCATATAAACTCCATATAAACGTGTCGTTTACTGTAGCGTATCCTTAAATATACATAATAGTGAGTCGTTCCGTCAATTATGGAGTACCGTCTACTTCTACCTTGTACAAAATCCGTCACGGTGCTCCACATATCTAGAATTCACCACGATTTGAACGAGATCGCAACCGATCGAGTAGCGACCAATGAAAAGAAGGATTTTGTTCTTCGGCCGAGCTCTTGGCCATCGAGTTTTCCAACTTGGATTCGCGCAACCACGTCGTGACCGCGGCCATACGGGCCACGTATTAAGCCAGTTCACCGCTTGGCAGGTTGAGTAATCAAGCGTAATGCTTTCGTGTTTCGGGCACGGTCTATTTGCACCACGCATGATAGCCAACGCTAATAACGTCCCATGAGAACCTAATGTCAAGCCTCGCTCCGTTCATAATCCGAACTGTGCGTGCGCGTCCCGCAACTTTCCGTTTCTCTTTCTGTCCTGCACGCCGTACGATAATAAAAGCCTCTGCGCACCTGTTAAATTTCGAGTATTTGAAAACAAAAGGAAATAACAAAAGTTTGCAAACATTTAATGAACATCAATCGCGATAATGAATAAAATTAGTCAGATTTCGAAAGAGTGAATACGTTTCATGTTTTTATTTATTTGTTTGGGGAGTAAGTTCCTTTTGATACAACAATGACCTTATTACACTAATTTTTGATTGAGAAGAATCTACCAATCCAGTAAACGTTATTTCCGATAAGTGAACTAATAGCGATCAACAAAAGCAGTAAAATATATATAAAATATATTATAGTAAGAGTTTATTAATATCGTTCTTAATTTGGTGCACGAGTATTTTTATTTAAACATTTGTGTAACTCGTGTAAACATTATTTCTGATAATTCAGGTAACAGGATTAAAAGATTGTTCGCAATAAGATGCAATGTATAGGAAAAGTTTGTTAATATTCTTTTTAATTTAATATAAAAATATTTCTATTAAGATCAGTACAAATAATGTTTCAGAAAATATTATTACTTAAACATTGAACTTATATAAATTTAAAATAAAGGATTCGGATTAGAAAGAAAGGTATTATTTGTGCTTTAAAGAGTAATCTATGATTTGCTGTTTAAAACGTTAATTACCAAGTAGGTGTAGCTTAAAAACAGCTTCCCTGTTAATTGCTCCGCTGAAATAGATCCATAAAATTTCGTAAATGATTCAGGGTAACTCTGGTCGCTTGAAATAGTTTTGAAGCCTGCATAATTAAGTAAATGGCGGCCGGGTAAACCCTCTTTACGTTGAAGAGCATTATTACAGTTAATAAACTAGTTAATTAATAACCAAACTGAAAATTTATGCTCGTTAGGTATGTTAATTTTTAAATAAAGTTTTTAAATAAAAAGCACGTGTATGATTATTCTGTTTCTTTTGCTTAGAAGCTTTTTAAGCAAAAAAGCTAAGTCTCTTAATCTCATTCTTAACACTGCTCCTACCACAACCGGTCAAATGACCGTTTATAAAATTGTGATTAGAATTTCATATATACAACATAATTGAAACTTTAGACTTTTCCTCAAATATACGTATAATACATTTTTCAATATTCACTTCTTTTTCCATTGTTTACTTCCTGAGAAAAATTTGTAATCTTTTGTAGGAATAGGTATACGTGAAGTGTCGGTAGGAATAATGTTAATTGTATACTTCTATAATACTTTATGAAACGTGCATGTTTTGTTATCAATGATATTAATTCGAAAAATGTATAAATTCCCGTTTATGTTTGGAAATTGTTCACATCCTTCTCAACAAATTGAGTCCATGAATATCTTTAAATACTCCATTTGCATATACGTATCGATAAAACCACATTTCCTTCAACGGTTTCGCTACGCGTGACAAGCGTCATAATGGCCCCTCAAAAATGTGCCATAAATCATGAATTACGATTCATTATTATAATTACACGTGAGTGGCACATATATACGCAGATGGTCGATGATTTCCTATCTACTTACGTGTTACGCCACTTTTTAGCGCGTTGCATAAATAAACAGGGACGCGCGAATGTCGCGTGACATTTTCCTTGCACAAGCCTCTACTTTATTCGAGGAAGAGTGTTTCGCACGTGCTACGCAATTTGCACAGGAAGATCAGATATACCTAGTTTGAAGGTTGAAATTTTTAAGTTCACCTCTTATCCCATACGTTCTATGCAAATTGAGTCACGCGATTCGGCTATATTTCTTTGTATAATGAAAATGATGGATGCTCGTTCCAACGTCAAAGCATTGTTCCATGTAACACACATTCATCGATAATTAACTTTTTGTATGAAAAATAATCTTAATTTTTAATTATACTTTCTTTATTGTTCTTTCTTTTTTAATTATACTTTCTGATAACGTTCACTATCACATCGATAGAATTATTTAAATGTTTGTTTGACCTATTTACATTGACCGAATTTATTGATATCTAGTAACTGATCCAACAAATTTGATTACACAATCACAATATAGTAAATAATATCGTCTTTTGACAATTTCATTTTACATACGACAAAGATATTGACTTAAACTTTTGCATTGGATAAGTACTTATACAAGTATACCGATGTACAACTATTTTAAAATCACGAATATTCAAAATCAACAATGTTCAATTTATTTTTGTTTATCCCCATCTCTCACAACCTTTATTTTACGTCACACGTTCCCTAAATAATGTTACTTTTACAGTTCGTCGGACTTACATGTAAAATTGTGCCTGATCGATATCTTAGATGCCATAAACACCATAAATTCAACCACTTTCAAACGTCCACCCCCTGTAATTCATTTCTATGCTGCTTTCTACACCGCCGCAGCTATCCATATCTCCTCAAACACTTTCCGTCGATATTCCCGACACAGAACACCAACCCTGATACATCAACCAGGCCGAGCAAACACACATTTGTAGGTTCGCACAAAAGTCACTGGCATCTCTCCTCTCCTAGATTCTAATCAAGGGCTGCGTGTACCTATTAGGGGCAGTCATTGTGCGTGGGTGTATCGTGAATAGGAGCCACCAGAGAGAGAGAGAGAGAGAGAGAGAGAGGGAGAGAAAAAGGAACAGAGGGGCAGAGGCAAACTCTCTCCCTCTCTCTTCCATTCTTTCTCTCTCTCTCCCATTTTCTCTTTTTCTCTCTCTCTCTCTCTCCTTTTGCTCTCCCATTCTCTCTCCCTTCGGTTTCGTAACGCTTCAACGAAAAGCAGAGGGAGCTGACTTACTACCCGGCGAGAACGTCACTTGTCACGTCCGATTATGCGTGATTCCCTTATTTCCAGGATGCAGATATACCACGAGCGTGCATGCCGTGTGTTTTGTGCGAGCACGCCAGACACCCTTCTTCGCTCCGCTTTTCTAGCATCGACGCAGCCGCGACTATCTAAACGTGCTCGCCCGTTCCGCGTCTGCCGCGCCATTCTTCTTCGTTCCTCTTATTGCCCTTTCGAGGGGTGGCTCTCATTGTTCCCGCGGAGAACCGACGGGAATAATGCCGCGAAATTTCGTAGCCGGTGATCAAGAGAGAGGCGAGATTCGTCGCTGTTTCCGGCCAGCGCATTCCGTAAGGAATAGCGAGGTTAACGTTCTGTTTATCCAAATTTTCCGACGTTTATTGGAAATAAGGATTTTTTGGGCTTCAACCACTTGCGCTGGAAAGAAATTCACGGTTGCGCGTGCCAGAACAGTCGAGCGTAAATCGCTACGAGGCGAGTTCACGCAGCGTTCGACGTGTTTTAGAAGAGAATATAAAGACGTGTCAGTTGGTGATAAAATTACATATGTATGAATACTAAATTTATTTATTAATAATTTTGCAGAGTGTGATATTTTTCAAAACAGTTTGGAATGTGTAATGTTACAAGACATTTCTTACACTCCCACGTAATCGACGTGTTACACACGTCGCTGGCGTTTCTGTAACAAAATCACCTCGACGTGGCGTGTCTTTTCACCATAAGTAGTTAAACGCAAAACTATGTAACACGTATCTATGTTTCGGTCGTGATTAGTACTGTCCTACATCTATGAGAGATTGAAGTGTGCGAAAAGGTGTGTATTCCAAGTGAAGTACATGTTATGATATTTAAAGGGTTAAACAAATGTCTACATAGGTCCTATTATTTTAGTCGTACTGTAATAAATTTAAGTTTACGTAAGAATTTGCAGTCTAATCATTAGTTATAACTAGTTTAGTTACAGGTACCTGTAATTAGTAAAATGTGCAACTTAGTTGTAACAAATAACCAATTTCGTAAAATTATCATATAATCTAAACAATCCTATCATACAGTTAAAACATAACCCCTTCTGTAAACAAAAGATAGTACAGAAACAACTAGCACACTTAAATGAAGAGAAATATACAGAACAAGATGTATGTTAATTATGAATAATTGTGCTTTAAATATTTTACATATTCCGCGTCTTGCACGCATTCTTGCATAAACATTCGCGTTCCGTCCCTCGTGCTATTGAAAGCAAGGTCCAACAAGAATCCGCTCGATCAAACGTCCACCTTTGAACCCCGTCGAAGAAGGAAGAAGAAGAAGAAGAAGAAGAAGCATGCCAAGGGCCCGACGTAAAAACACTGGCGCGAACCCCGTGCAGGCTTCCAGAAGTTATCGGGCTACTTCCGAACGTTAAACGTTATATCCACCGGTTATCTTCCAGATCGTGCATCTGTCGCGCGTTTCGGTGAATCACTCCGTGTTCATGGACGGTGGGCGCTTGCTCTACATTATGGCTTCCATAGTCCACGGGTGTTCCGGGATATTGCGTTCCCGTTATAGACTTTCGCCAGCGCTCGATGGTCAGCTGCGGAAGCGCTCGTGCCACGGGTGAAACCATAAGGCCGGCAATTATGGGGTTTGCGGTTGCCCCGCGATGATTTGTTGGAACGATCGCTGTAATTAACGGGATGACTTTCAACTCCGCCTCGGCTTCTGGCTCCGTCGAAATCTCGCGTGATTTTCTTCCCCGACGGCTGCCTCCCCACTTAACTAACGAGATGGCCTGTTGTTCTTTGCTTTTCCGTTTTTTCTTTCTCCGTAGATTGATTATGAGTTCGTTCCTGACGGTACCGTCGTCGTTACGCGCACCCGCGGGCAAGTTTTAGGACAACCGTTCTTTTTAACAAACGATGGAAGTTGTGGATACTGGAGTAAGTTCTGTTTCGAGCAAGACGATATTAACGCTGGATTTACGGATATTTCTTGTATATCTATTTTCGATATACATTTATCAAGGAATGAGGTGTACATCGGACAGGTGTACAACAGGATTTGAACTTGCAGAACAGACAGAGAAATAGATTTGGGTATATTTGTATCGCTCCATCGATAAAAGTTAGCAAAAATTTCTAGATGTAAATTGCTAGATGAAAATTGCTAATAGTAATTGTTTTTGCAAATTTTCCTCATACAGTAAGTGTTCTCAAATTTTTGAACAGAGAAGTAGGTTGCTGTTTACGATGTTTACGATTAGATTTTAATTGAAAGTTTCTTTGCTTCTTCATGAATACGACTGTTTTCTGTAATCCCTTAATGCACAGTATTTTTAAGAAAAGCGACAAAAAAAAATAAATTTTTTTTAATGCAAAAAAACAATCTAGAACGTTGTTTTGGCAGAAAAATTAAAAAGAATACAAAAATAATCAAAATTTTTATTGTCGCTCGAGTTAACTCCAGCGTGCACGTTAAGGAGTTAAGAAACTAGACATGGAAAGAAAATGACAGGAATTGGATAATTTTGGACCTTTGCTACCAAAGATTTCTTACAGCATACGCTTCTACGAATTCGAAGGAGTTTTCAAGTATCAAAACACAGAGATATGCACCGAGCCACAAAATTTTCCATATATCTTCCAAATTTCAGAAATTTTGGACATTTAATGGATAATTATCAGTTTATTAGATAAGATTGGTCAGATTCTGAAAAATAACAGCGATCCTAAAAATGTTTATTTATGAAACATCGTGAATAAGCTAAAAATATTACCCCACGAAAATTTAAACGTAGTCACCGAAGAGACACTAAAATCAATAAAATTCGTGGTTGTAATATCTATAATAATTGTCAAAATAAAATTCATGTACTTTAATATATCCACTGTAACTTATGGTTTCCATTTATTCATACTTTCTGGCAAATACACGGATAAAGGAGCATTGCTATTGCTTTCAAAATAATTTTAAGTAGTGAATGCGTTAATCTTCATAAACTGATCAACATTTTTCTTTAATTTTGTTTATCTACTGATTTTCTAAGGAATTATTTTATTAACACAAGTAATAATAATTTTCTTTTCAAAGAAGATAACAAGTACACTGCTCAAAATAATTAGAAAATCGCAAGCATGAATAAATATAGCATGTTTTAGGTTCCATTTTTTCAACAAAATTTCCATGAATTTTGTACCATGTTGATGAGGATGGAGATTGCAATATGTGGAACAGTTTCCATTATGTAGATGAATTCTGCAAACAGTAACGTCCCGAAATTTATACATTTCTTTTCAGACTAAATAATTATTATGCAATTCTAAACTCCTTAAAATTTGTAGAAATATTTTTTGTAAACATTCCTTCATTGACAACCAGGTACAGAATTGGCTAATCTAGTAGTTCTTTGATAGAGCAACAGTAAATGTTCATATTACAGAATGATAGAATACAGTATGTTCTAATATGAAAGGTATCTCTATGAGTTCATCAAGCTTAAAAAGTGTATACTGAAAAAAGAAACGTATGTAACAGTAAAGACGTTGATAAAAGTGCTGATACAAAATTATCTGCAAAAAAATTATCGGGCAAAAGATACGGTACTTGCTGGTTGCGCTCTATTTCTGTACCTTCTTACCTCTTTGATCACGCCAGATTAATCTTTCTTTAACCGAGTGCCTTCCAGTTTCGCTTCCCCAAAAAGAGAAACACAAACGTTGAAACGCATCTTATTAACCCTTTGAGTGCTATGGGCGCATATATGCGCCGACGAAAGTTGCTCGTAGGGACCATGGACGAATAAATGCGTTTATCAATTTCTTCGATCTTCCGCTTATTGCAACATGGTTGTCAGCGTAAGTACAGGTAACATTGCAACCGCCGTCCACACAGAGCACTTAGGCCAAGAGTATTCAGCACTCAAAGGGTTAAGAATATAAGTATAAAGATCCCTTTCTCAGAAAATTTTTAAATATTTGTAAAATCTGTATCGCGACATTCAATATACTTCGATTCGTATGCGCAATATATTATACAACAAATCTGTAATCAGCTAATTTGTTTTATTTGATATATTAGCACAATGAATAGAAATAAACCTATAATCCTTAAATTCACAAATCAGTTTAACCATTAACTCAACAACATATTTCAATCCTTTTCAACGACGAACGTTGCAAATTAATATTCAAACAGCTCGTTATTTAAAGCGACAAACATTGTCTACCATTCGACACAAGCCTGTCGCTTGATTTCCCCAAAAATGTCAGTTTTTGGAACGAAAAATGAGGGGAACAAAGAAAGCCCCACCCAACGTGTCCCCTATTCCCAAAAATCATCAAACAAAAGGATGCGTTACAGTGATATCCTGCACCCCCTTTTAAACTACATACATACCTATAGAAACACATTTCGCTATGCATACTCGCTACGTATCGCGTGCACGTATAATTTCTAATTTCCACCGCGCAATCGCTCATCCGTTCCCCCCCTCTATATTTTTATGCAAAACCGGAAGCGTCGTCCAAAATGTGTTCTCCGTGTCTACATATTGTTCCCGGTCCGAATGAAACGCGTGTCAGCCGGCTAGGTCGAAGATTCGGCGGCGTTCCCGGTCGTTTCTTTTAATTAACCGGGCGGATATTAATTCGCGTGTCGCACAACAGTTTACCAAAACTCTCCGGGCGTTGCGTCGGTACGCGGAGAGCCGACAATCGATATGAAGCACCGCAGGATCCCCGAGAGGATCGCGATATGTATTTTCAGAAGCGACGCGCTCGAGCACACCCTCGTCTGAAAAGTTTTGTTTACACGCGCTGCCTTTCATCGGGGATATTTACCGTTTGATCTTATTATTTCATTCGTCTAAATTTAAACACTTCAACCGTGCCCGCGCCCCATCGACGCCCCCGTCGCCACGAGGCTGATAATTGAATTGGAGAAGCTCCCGAGAAACGGCCGTTTCCGCTTTGTGAATTCTCGTTTCGACCTCAAGCTGTGCTCGACGTTTTTACGCTGCGACGGACTCGTTTGACGATAATGGGCTTGCATTTTGGTAATATTCTATCTCGAGCGAACGATATTGCACGCTTTCGTTGTTGTTTCGTGCAAATTATGGCAAGCATTGTTTGCAACTTCTTTTGGTTTCGAACAAGGATGCATCGGTGCCATTTAATGAAATTTTATGCCATAATTTTAATGGCATCGATACTGGATACTAATTAATATTTTTGCACTTCCACGATGTCAAAGTTTTGTAGATAGGGTACCATTAAATGTCAGGAAACTTAATATAAGGAAAATAGGGTAAAACGGAGTAAACAATATATTTATTTCGTTTAGAAAAGATGACTTTAAGCATTACCAGTAATGTCTTAAATGAAACTTATGCAGTCAAAAAAGGAGAAGCTCTCTTTCAAAAAGTTGAAACCATTTAACCATAAAAAGAACACAAGATTTTGTAACTATCAAAATGTCTAACTTTATTCCTATTGGACATGCATTGGAAATCGTACAGAATTTAACACAATTACGACATATTTATTTCTGCTATTTAAAAAACAGTTAACAAACTTATTTTTGTTAATTTCAAGGGCAAAATTCACTAATAAACATATCATACACTTAAACTGTCTTATTTTTAACATGTTCTCTTTATTGGTTACTAGCATTATCTTAACTCATTTAATACCAAAATTTCATTTAACTTCATTTTGAAACGTTTGAATCATTAAACTATCATTAAAATTTACATTCAAAATAAACACGTACTGTATACGTTAGGTATCATTTAAGAAAATTTGTGAAAAACCCCCAACAATAAACCACAATATAATTCTCTGATCACCATTCTGTTGAGTATTCAAATTACCAAATGGAGTTGATCGTTTTCCATTTCCACTAATTTCTGTGACTATACAATGTTCAACCTCGATCGTGGAAATCCCCACGAACGTTCAAAACGCATCCTTGAAGCGAGGAAAAGCGAGCTAAGCCGCAGTAAAGTAAACCGATTCGTTAACCACGTTACAGGCACGCTGGTATAAGCCAAGCCAAACATTGACATGTTCAATCATTTCGATCTCTCCACCTACCATCGCTCGACAAGCCCACGGTCTCGTGTGCTGTACGCGTTCAAAGAGGATCGAGAAAGAGAAAGAAAATGACAGGGGTCGGAGGTGAGAGTGAGAGAGCAGGATCGTTCGCCATCTGGCCTCGAAAAAGGAACCCCGCCACTAAGGGGTAGAAATTGAAATGAAAACAGGAGAGTCCACCCCCGGCTTGTCTCCGGTGCTCTCGTCAATGAGGGTTATTAGGGGACGATATGTTTTTCTTCTTTCACAGATTTCTGGCCGATCCGTTGACTTTCGACTTGTCAACGGGTTACACGCGTTTCCTCTTTGTTTTGATACACATTCTATCAATTCTTGTAGGACTTAGTAAGCACTTAAACGGTTACGGTAATGGATTATGGACTACAGTGGCTCCAAAAAGTATTCGTACACAATGTCACAAATAAATTCGTTTAACCTTGAAATTCTGAGTCTGATAGAAGTGTTTGATAAAATTTTGCGGGTATGTAGATCGTAATAATATACGTATGAATTAATCTCTTCTTTTCATCGAAATGCCATTTTAAACGGGTGAAACCAGTGTTGAAGTTTCTGAGTTTTCTCTCATTTTTTAAAGATAACTTTGTAATGGTACCTGATGAAGCAAAACCTTTCAAATAGAAAATGTTTAATTTGTAATACTCTATCGCCCTATCACAAAAAGAACACAGAAAAGCTTGTATTCAAAGCGTGAAAAATCGCTGAAACTTTGAGATTCGTTATCAGCTCCCTTAAAAGATATTTTGTCGCCAAAAAATTGCTCCACGCAGGACACACCATGCTCTGTACACGCATAAAGCTTCATTGAAATCAGAATTTCAGAAGTAGATGAATTTCCTTTTAATACAGTGTACGAATACTTTTTGGAGCCACTGTATGTATATTATACTGGATTTGAATGAGGTACTAAATTAAATATTGTGGAAATACGGTAACAACGACATCCCACACAAATAGATAAAAAACATAGACTCACACACGACGCATACACACACGTTACATATATATTACGACGCGCAGCACTAACCGACCGTGTAGTCCTTCGTGAGCTCCATCACTGTATGAGCAGAACAAAAATAATAAAAGTACACTGGTTAAAATATACGGTTACAATTCTTAGCCTTGCGTTTTTCCGAAACGAAACCTCCCAACATATGTTACAAGGAGTTTTAATTGTTACATATTAGAATAATTAGATTAGACTTAAAAATTAGAATTAACTTTTATTAATCTTTATAAAAGACAAATCGATTAAGAGATGATAATTATATATAATACATATTTTGTGGTATGTACGTGACAAATGATCTGTTAATGGAAGATTTTGGGTGTGTCGATGATATTCAGTTTTGGTAAAATATATGTAGGAATCAATTTTTACATCTGTTAGTAGTATTAAGATAAGTTATCTTGTCAGATGTTACGAAGATATTAGTGGACAATCATTTTGAGTATCTTAAACATAATTTATTGATTATTCTCAAAGGTCTACAGATTTATTCAAACGCTATGTCCTGAAAGTTTTCGTCTACTGAACGTATTCCAATTGCCATTCATGTGATGGTAAAATTTATAGAAAAAAAGATTCAAACAACGTGTTTTTCACTCTTTGAAGTATGATAACGCAAAACAGCACGAAAACAGAATATAAAGAATTTCGAAAATATTTTCTTTTCGACTTCAAATACGAAGGAAATTTGTTATCATCTTCATCTCTTGATGTTACACGTCTGATAATATGCAGTTCGTTCTTTCGATAACAATTTGTTGTCATCCATTTAATTGTCATAATAACGTCGTTCGCATGAATCGACAGTAGGTTCTGTGATTCAAGGAGCACTGGTGTAATCCGCTTTGGATTATTGTTAACGTAACAATGACTGGAAGCTCAAGAAATTCTCGTCAAGAAAAAAGTGAAAAGCTCATGGGGCTTCCTGGGCGCATGAATAGGAGCCAAATGTATGCTTATATAGCTAATTTCTCCCTCGCTGGCCATGGAAAATCTATGTCCAGTTGCGCGGTCTAAGCGAGTGAATGAAATTTAAAAATCGTGATCATGAATTCTAAATTTTCAAAAATATTTTAAAAATGATTCTATGAAGTTTCCTATAAAAGAAATCAAAATCCGTTATTTAATATTTTGACTCAAATTCTATCTATACTTTATTAGCATACGGTGCTTACTAATTACCCTTTATAAATAAAAGACGTAACCAACTATGTAACACCATATTTTTTATTAGTTTTGATATACCGTTATGATTTCTAACAGGAACAATCTAAGCTTGTCGGATTTTACTGAACTATAATTAATTTGTAACATTTTTCCAATCCTTTAATCAACGCCTTCAGAATGGCTCTTATAATCGACACTCAATGAATTTAAAACAAAGAAAAAGTTGACGTTATAGTCATCACGAGACGAAGTTACCATTTACTAATCATTTATTTCGGAGATTATCAGATTGTACTGTCTATTCAAAGTTTCATCAAACCTCTAACACAGCCAGTATTTCCTTGAAAATTTACGAATATTCATCGACTCATGGGTACAGGAGCATGTACATAAAAACAAAGGCTCGAAAAAAAAAAAATCGCCGCAATGGCAAACAACTCCCGCAGAGAGTTCGGAATATTCATAAACTAAACTAAAATTAAAGCAACCAGTGAATTAGAATGCTAGATAAAGGATTGAACGATTCAGTCGAATAATCAGGAGTAGGAGCACTTTGTCCAGCTCCAGGACACACCGATGCGGCCATAGAAAAGCGGCGATCCATCACGGTCACAGATTTGCGATTTTGTCACGAACTATTGTGGACAAAAAAAAAAAGGAAGAAAAAAAAGCAGTTTTACGCGACAATACTTGCCGTGCCACACCTATGCGCAGGGCGAATGCGAGCGACAACGGGTGCCGGCGTTTCCAGAGGAATGCTTCACGGGTGTCCATGACATGCATTGCAAATTACAGGTAGATTTATGGGCGAATCGGATACGTCCGTAGCCCAGTTCCCATGCTCCCGTCGCGTAATCGTCCATAAAGATCCGTTTTTCCGTAAATAGTCTCATCGCTACAACACCATCACTTGTTTTCACATTTCTTGATTCTTTTCGATTTTTCAATCTTTATTCTGATTTATAATAAATCGACACTGCTATAGTCGTATTTTAATTACAGAAATTTGGAGATTCGATATAGGTAAACCGTGGGATTTTATATAAATTCGTATTTTTGCAAACATATCTTATGAAATGAAACTGGAATAAAAATTTGTTCCACGTTCTAGATATTATGATACGTATTTCATTTTGGATAGTTTACATTGTTGCAAATTATATACATTCTATTTATTTCAATTCTCCATGAACACATAAAAATCCATAGTCTAAACGTAAGTCTAAAAGGGAGTGGTTTGTAAATACTGTCTATGTATTTTGTTTATCTATTAGCACGAAACACAAATTTCGTTCGTTATACTGCTTCCCGCAAATTAATCAATCTGCTTTTATTGATTTTTTAATTTTAAATTTTTGTCCGCTACTATTAGTATTCCAGTGTCATTATCACACTCGTGTCATCCACAAAAACCAAAACGTCTTGTCGAATATCCACAGAACAAGTTGCAAGAATCATAAGGAGAAAGAAAAAATAGAATCTGTTTGTATAAAAATAACAAAAGAAAGCAGTTTGAATAACTGAATCATTTGGACGGTAGTTCACTGTATTCAATGCACAAAAATGTCATTTTTTTCCTTCGATTGGAAAAATAAACGACTAATCTTGCACAAATTTCAACTAATTCCTGCTTTCAAAGGTGGACTTCCTTTTCGCACTTTCTGCTTTTCTCTAGGAAAAGCGAAATTCGTGTTTCTGCTTACCTTGAGATCTTGCAAAACCGAATTTGATCGAGAATTCACTTGTCATCTTAGCCGAAGACAGAGCGCTTGTTTCTCATGGCACGAGCCCGAACCGAGCAGTCGATCATTTGGGCGGAAAAAGGAAACGCCCATGGCTTTACCACGGAGTGAATGCTTTGCAGAAGAGGCGTTAAATGCGACAGAACCGTGACATCCGGTGAACACGGGTCGACACGTGACCTGTTCGTTGCTCTTAAGCTAACCGACCGAGGAAGATAGCCGAAACATTGTTCGGAACGTCGTTCAGCAGCTAAGGCCCTTTTGTTCGCACCTTTTCCCGCTGCTTTGCTGTAACACTTCTTAATCCTCGTGTCTGACAACAGTAATTGTTGTCTACGATGCGAGCACCATGTTGACAGCGCTTTCAAATTGACACTTTGGAGTGTCTGTTATTATTTTCAATTCAAAGCAGGCATTTAATGTTTTATAAAGAGTGCATATACTGAAAGTAATAATAGTTGTTACTGAAAATAGAAACAGATAGCGAGTAATATACTTAAAATTACAAAAAGTGTAAAGCATTTTGAGTGATTAATAATGAGCTTGGTTTGTCGATTACTAACAGTTCGAGAAACAGCACAAATCGGATTAGAAGAAAGATTGACAGAATCGCAGAAGGCATTCGCGGTAACATATAGCCAGTTGAGACTGTTATTCTAATAAAATCATGTAAAATGTGGTATGATTCGAGGAAGATTTTCTAATAAAGTTTCATCATCCGAAACAATACGTTATTTATGTTAAAATTAAATATTTACATTACTAAAGAAATGGATCCCAGATAAAGATTTGCTTCATCTTTTAAACATCATATTGTACAGCATACTTTTACAATTTATGCAGATTTTGTAGTTTTTCCTACGTTAAAATCCCAAAATCGCATAAAACTTTATGGTACCTACTTGTTATTAACTCAAAAAAATATAATGAATTCGATTTTATGAAACTCGCAGTAATGAAAAATCTACTATTAAATTTTCCCGGAAAATCCATGATTTTATAAAACTTATTAAAACGTCCTTCGTCCTCCTTTGTTTGAAACCCCTAACGGAGCCAGACAAGGACCAAATTAAAGGGCCATCCCTTCCCAAACCGGAAGCAAGGTACGATTTACGAAACTGTATAAAAATTTCGCGCTTCCAAATTATTTGCTGGCGATCTTCAAACTCCAGGAAGACGTCTGGAAAAACCGAGAAGAAGTCCATTAAAGGTTCTTTCGCTGTCGGGACAGTATAATGAAACCATTCTGGTCAGACAGCAACGGGTAATATAAACTGGTCCTCCAAGCAACAACCAAGTCGGTCTCAAGTCTGAGGACCTGCTCCCAAGGACTCGTTTGTTAGTTTCCTCCTTTCTGCTTCAGGTTTCAGCCTGCTCGTGTACACGAGACCGGATAGCCAGACGGATAGATGGACAAATGGAAGGAGAAATAAAGCGATGGCACAATTATCTTAATGGAGTTGTGGACACCGGCCGGGGCATTATCGATTCAATGTGCAAACGTCGCTACGCCGCTGCTCTGCTCCGTAATTCTTACACGATGGACGATCGAGGAAAGTGTTCTTGGTGGTTTCGAAGTTAGGGACACGTGGGTGAACAAAGGAATATAGATCTCATTGGGAAACAGTGGCTCCAATGGAATATTCGTACACTATATCACAAATTAATTCATTTAACGCTACAACTACTGACGGTTAGGATACACTTATTTGAGATAAAGAGATGAAATTTTTAATTATGTTAAACAAATACCTAATACGAGGAAAACAAACCGTAATGATTATAGTATTATAGTAAATTTCCAAGGATGCATCACAATAAATTTACCAAGTTTTCATGAAAAATTACGTGTTGGTCATTTTGACCCGTCTTGGTATAAGTATAGTGTTAGCCTTGAAATTTCGATTTCAATGAAAGCTTTTGATAAAGCTTTGCGAGTATGTAGAGCGTAACAGTATACGTATTCGAAGCATGAAGAATCGCTGAAACTATGAGGGTCGTTTTCACCCCTTGAAAAAGATTTTCTATCTACAAAAGATTGCTCTAGGTATGACCTGTGTACACATAAACCTTCATTGAAATCAGAATTTTAAGATCAGGTAAACTTTTTCTAATACAATGTACGAATACTTTTTGGTGGTACTGTACATTGAATTTTGGTAGATAAAGTGAAATTAAGGTGAAATTAAGTTGAAATTATCCGACGATTATTATTTGTTTGATAGACTACGTAGATTTTTATGGGAATTCGTATTTTTGTAATCATAGCTATGAAGTGAAACCTAACTAGAAATTTGTTTAACCCTTTAAATATTAAAAGTACTTTGGGTGTTTTGCATATTATATTTGCATATTATACGCCTAACTTTATGCGGAATTAATTTTGCTATAAATGCAGACAAATCCGTACTCCATTTATTGATTACAAATATTAAATCAATTATTAAATATTATTTGCTGTATTTTGTTGTTTGTACTTCCAAATATGTTATAATATGATTTTAAATTAGGTACACGAAACAATTCCATTAAGTAAGTATCTTTAACTTCTATTTCACTTTGTAAATATACTTTAAAGTAGGTATCTTTTTTTATTATAATTTTTATAACAATTACTTAACATCTTATCATATTGTGATGAAATTAACCTTTGTATATACCAAAACTTTTAGGATTAGATTCAGAACGCTTTATGCTCGTCTAATAAAAATACATAATGCGTTTCAGAAACTTTTCTCTCTTTTTAAGATATTTAAGAATAAAGAATTTAAATAAAATATTACATTGAACATTAAGAAATGTATTATCATAATAATTAATTTGTTGCAAAGAATTCTTGAAATAATAATAATGTGGGCATAAACTAAATACACTGTAATAGATAAACTCTTTCTTGGTTTTACAAAGATAAACGAATAATTAATGTATCCATAAAATTATTTTCTGTATTTTCCAATTCTAACTACAGTATATTTATCCAATACAGAGTTTTTAAAAAGTGAATAATCATTATTAAATACAAAATTAAGTTATACTAACAGTCGTTACGTAATCTACTCCATTTGTAAGTTTTTCTTTTTGATATCACCAGATTAGATAAAGAACCAGATCATCTATCTAGTTCGCAGCCAATTTTAGGTAAAATATCGTTCAAAAGTATTCGAATAGATAGAGCGACATGAAATTGATCAAATAGTTTGGTCATATTTTTTATTAACTGTAAATTTATTACGTTTGCAAGCTTACTACTGTTGAACAATGTGCATAAGCAACAATTAACAATTAATAATGTATATAGAGATAATAAATAATATAATTAATAAATGATATAAAACAGTTCGACTAACAAAAATTTTATTTACCTAAAACTGGTTATATCGTTATTACTCTAACACGTTATTTATTCTGAATTCGTTAGGTGTTCGAATAATTTTGGATACAACTATAAGATCTTATTTAAAACGTAATAATTAATTTATTATTAATGTTTATTAATGTAATTATTAATATTTATTAATTAATTAAATACTGTTACTAGTTTTATGGTATCATAGCAACAAATCATATATGTATGTTGAAGTCTGTGTATCTACTGTTTGTATAACTAATTTGCCCATTTATTGTATTAGAATGATTAAAACCGTGTATGTGTGTACACGTATTTGGAATAACATCATATTATAAATAAAAAGTTAAAGGTGGTTATTTTGAACAATTAATTGAACCTTAAATCTTTCATCTTATTGGATCTAAAGAAAAAGTGTTTGTTCCGTACAATCTTTCTCTCTGTATCGAACGATCTTTGCAGAACGTTGTTTTACTATTTCCACTTCCTTCTGTGATATTTTAACGTTTCAAATTAACACAAACACTATGCATATACAATTATCACATAATTGGTGATATCTTTATTGTAACATTGAACGTGTAAATTTTTCACGATCCAACGTTTCGAACCATACAGCAACCTTTGATGGTTTCAATAATTTTTTAACAATCCTTCAGACTCACTTGACACATTTAACACTAGATTGACATTTCTTGTGCATCTGTTTCTAATATACATATCCTAAGAAATAGGTATAAATCATACAGAATTTGAAATTCCAGAGCTCAGAGGAAAATAAATTAAGGTATACTTGTATTAGTCCATCAATAAAAGTCAACAAAAATCATTAGGAATAATAGTAATCCTTTTTTGCAAATTTTACTCACGAAGTCCGAAATTCTTCAACTTGACGGGTGCAGTAAAATTATTGTTAACACTAGAACTACCGACGATCAGGATACACTTATTGGAAACAAAGAAATCGAATTGAAAACTTTACGAAAGAAATACCTAACATAAGTCAAACAAATTTTAGCAATCATAGTAAAAGTCATAATAAATTTTCAAAAGTGTAAGCTCCACGGTAAGTTTACTGTGTTTCTGTGAAAATTTTCAAATTGGGTCATTTTGACCCCTCTTGGTGGTTCTAGCGTTAAACAGAGGTGTACGATGCAAGAAACTTTTCATGAATCATCGGGTCCCCACGCTCGCGGGACGTTTCGGTGTGCTTTTTGTTTTATCAATTATTTTCTATTATCGCGCCGGTAAACATATTGCAACAAGACCGGCCTTCTTTCAGGTTGCCACAGAAGTGGCTCACAAAACGTTGGAATGAACAATCCACTCATCGGAGCTGCCACGTGAGCCGCACGTGCCAGGAGCGTGTCGGAACAACTGGTGCCCTGTCGCTTCTGGCACCATGTGCGCCAATGAATGTGCACGCGTGCTGCACACACACACACGCCTTCTTTTTCTCTGCGTAAGGTAACTCGTAGGTGTTACTCGTTCTCTCGTTGTTGCGACCTACGACGGCGCCTTTGTTACCGAGCTTTGTTGCCCAACTGTACGCAAATGACTTTCGTTCGAGTTAACGTTGGAACCGCAGCCAACCTACACTTCGTTCGACGAGGATCGACAGGAAGTATCAAACAATCGCACGCTATCCATACAAGAGTAGGACAGAATCGTCCGTGAACATTGGTTTAGTAATGCCCGCTTAATTGTCGCACCATTCACGTTCCGTACTGTGACACTTATCCGAGAAATGTTCGGTTTTCTTTGATCGGTTATGATCTCTCGTTAGAGTCGTTCGAAGCAAAGAAATAAAACAGTTCACATGTACAGTAGCGCGCAAAGGTTTAAGGTTAAAGGGTTGAAGAAAACAAATAAATTAACACGTTCGTCGCCACGTCACCTATATTTGGGTGGCGCTCTTTTTCTTAAAATTAAATAGGATTTTAAATTGGAATTTTTAAAGGAATTCAACGGAATAAGCATTGAAGTATAATATATATATATATAAAATACATAAAATAAAGATAAAAAGTTAAAACTTTTGCTGATTTTATATTTTTTTACCCTAGTTTTATATGCAATCGAATTTGGATCCAGCAAGAAACTAAGTCGAATCATGCTGGACGACGAACGTGTTAACTAATAAGAAACAGCACGATAAGTAAAAATCGTATTCTATGTTAATCAATAAATAGTGTTCTACCTCAATCAATCGATTTTGTTACATTTAAAACAAGAATTCGGCCCATAAAGGGTTAACTGATTTAATTACGTACAAACGTATTAAGTTTGCAATCGTTCAATAATAATTTTATACAGCCGTAAAAGTTTGGTATCGCAGAAATGAAATGCAGAATTTGATATAAAAAGAAACGGTATCTTTTCGTTACTTCGTTCTATCCATAAACGACGCGTTACAGATAAAGATCCAACGTTTAAGGGGTTATCCACCATGATAATAATCGAGACCATCGTATAAACTGTCTTTGATGTTTCTGAAAACGTTTAAGGGGTTGCAAGTGGGGGGCCAACTAGAGGCGCCCGCATTATGGACGAGAACTATACTCAACTTTGAAGCTTCCTAGGATAGCCCGGTTCGATGATAAACAACTCGACAGGCAACTTCTGATCGCACGTAACAATGCCATTGCACAATGAGCATGACCAACTGCTGTGCCCGACACTACATCCTCGACGACATATGGGACAGAGTCAATGGTCTTGTACTTAATGTTTCATGCTTCGTAACCCCCTATGAGGATCAGTCTTGATGACCACTTGAAAATCGTAAGGGTCAGTGTCTACTTGAAAGGAACGCTCACTCGCTTTTGATAGCGACACCATGGATCAGTAGTTTTATAAAGGTGCAAAGGTTTGTGCGTGAATTCACGGTGTAAGAGACTAGATACATTTTACGCGCAATGGCGGATTTCGATTGAGCAGGCCATAGCCTAGGGTAGTGGCTTTTAACCCTTTGACTACGGCAGACTTTGAGACGCATCGGCCGTACCATACGGTAGGAATTTAGTTACGACGTACGTCGAGAACTTCGGGTGAAATTTTGAGTAGGGATGCATTTTTGTGAAAACATATGTATTTCAGTAGTGAAAAAACTGAATTTCACTGCATTAAAACAATATTATTTATTTCTTTGTATTCTGAACCGAATCGCTACTGTAAATATCAAAGTGCCTATAGGAGGTTTCAGTGTCAGAAAGCCAAAAATCGTCGAACGCCTTTAGGCGTCCTTAGTCTCAGGCGACCGCAATGGGATAAGTGCCTATAGGCGCTCTCAGTGTCATAAATGCAACATTTATAAGCGCCTATAGGCGCCCACAGTAGCCTAGGGGTTAAAGGGCAACGAATTTGAGAAAAATGTTTCGAAAGATTAACAAATTTTCACCGAAGAATGCTTTCAAATCTAAGGGTTTTAATGTTTGCGATCTCTCTCTCTCTCTCTCTCTCTCTCTCTCTCTAGCTTGTTCTTTTATCGAGGAACAGTAAAAATATGATAGCCTAGAGCGGTAAAAACAAATCCAGCCCTGATGAAGGTGGTGGAATACCTAACTTCATAAACTTAAACTGTTTACAAAATACTTGTCGCTTGAAAATATATTTCGAACAAAAGTTGAGTAATATTAACTCAGATGTATGCTATAATAATCGTGTTTTTAATTATTTTGTTTTTATTGTATATTCAACGCTTCAAATACGGTAACGTAATATTTCTTCCTGAATTTTGTCAAAGTGAACATTTTTTCTTAAAAATCGTTCACATGAGATACGAACCGTAGATTAAGATGATATCTTAATTTATTGGAGATTTCAATCTCTTATATGTCAAGCTATAATGTGAAAAATCAGTGTTTAGAGTTGGTCAAATGAGTATTAATATTGCTTCTGCGAACGTTTGGAAATATACGAATCTATGTAAAAATGAGCATAAAAAGTAAACAGCGAGTAAAGGGAACGAAGAAAAAAAATCATGAAAGGACGGAAATAAACAAAACAAAAGAAATATCAAATTAAAAAAGACTCACGTTCTTCCTTGATCGGAAAACAGCTTGGTATTTCGATCTTCCGTTCTAAAACAAAAGGAAAAGAACAAACCAATTAAGTCCATTAAAGCAAATCATATACCGAACTTAAATATAATATGATCTTTATAAAAAAAAAAAGATATGAAAATTATTAAACGTTAAAAAAGGTTTCAGGGAAATTAAAAAAATTTATAAAAAGAGCTGAAAAAAGTTTCCTATAATAATTGCACGAACAAGTAAGCAACCGTAGCTAAATCTTTGATTAACTTTGGCTTGTTTTCATCATCATTATTAAAAGTTTCATCGAAAGATTTCAGAAACGTTGAGACGACGCACCATCTTATTCCGGCAGACACCATAAAACGTTTTTATGGGACACTGTGACAGCCGTGTTTCAACGTGCCGACACTTCTTCAGTGGTACGATTATAAATAATATACATTCAAACAAGCACACACGTTCGTGCTGAACCTACCTGCACAATATTCACGTGAATTAAGTTCTCCGTATATACAGACATGAAACTTGATTTATTTTCGGTCCATTCATAACGTTCACATGTTAACTCTTTGCAGTAATTGTAAGAATATAAGTATTTGTAAGATGGACCCTTATTTTGGTAATTTAAAGGATGCATGAAGGTTTAAAATATAGAATTTGATAAATTCTCTAAACTAACAAATTATGTATAAATCCAATATTCCATTTTTTCGTACTAAAAAAAAAATCAAAACGAAAATTTTCCATGATAAATCTTGAGAAGTAAAACATTGAAACATTTCCTTGAAATACAAAGAGTTATGCAACAATGCAATAATCGTGCTCAAATTAAAGATAAATTGATTCTTACCTTCTTCATCGTCAAGATATATTTGAAACATTTCGTTTCCTAAATCATATTATCGAAATAAAAATATTTTATTCATCAACACATCATCCAAAATAACGTATCAAATATTCTACTTTCAAATGTTACCAATTCTCAGCTCTGTTCAACACCGTGCTTACCGTTCTCTACTTAATCGCATTCCAATCTACAGGTTCACGAAGTAAATTGGATTTACCAGCAAATCCAATGATATCTTTCATCATAATTCATGTATCAAGATTAAACTTTGCGAAACGTTTTCTAACGACAGATACGATAAATGAAAAAGAATTTCAGTCCAATCGGAACGTTACACGACAAGTTACAGCTAAAAAGGCAAGTGGATGTAACATTTTGTTAAACGATTTAGTGCCCGCACAGCGACGAACGGTTACTCCATTATCGGCCCTGGTGCTATCTAAAATACGCACGGGTGACCGGAACGCGCGGTTTAAACGGTGTTTAGTTCCCATCAAGAGCTACTTAATCTCTGATCGCGTAAACTTGCGTAACAATGGCGGAACGCGTGGCCGCCTAAGGGCGCACGTGATTACGCCCGACGAAACTTCATCGCGAAGTCACGTGGCGCCGGAAAAATGAGCCAGGGTTTGCTGGCCGTCGAAAAATCGAACCGCAAAACCCGAAAGGATCCGCTGGAGCACCGCCTACGAGAAAACAAACCCCGAGTCACGCGTTCCCACGTAGATACACGCACGAAACAAGCAACCCCCTCGAGCTTTATGTGTAACGTTTCGGATTACACGGTATTTCGCTGTTGCTCGTTGGTCTTACAGCTGGATATTTGCTTCGGCTCGTAATCGAATCGCTTCGATAGTTTCGTTCACGTTGCCGATGCTTTTCTGAATGAAAGTTTCGTGATTTTTGACGAACAGTTCGGGGCATTTCTTGGATTTCGTAATCCTTTATTGTGCAAGTGACAGTAATGTGTAGGACAGATATTTGAGATATATTCGATAATAAAAGTGTTCGAGAAACTCGAAGAAGTTATTTATATTTATACAGTAAAAGTTTAAATGTTTAATACAGTTGTGTAATCTTAATACAATTTTGATGTTTAAAGGCACAAAAATTAAAGCAAGTCAAAAAGGGTGTTGAAACGTTTTTATAATCCACTCAATTTATCTTTACCTATTATTTCAAATAGATACCTATATTACCCAGACCGCAGACATATATATAATTTATTGAAAAGTTAAATGTGCAAAAATGTATAGAATTCACGCAGTACATAAAGGGTAAGAAATGTTCTAAAAGAAAGTACGTCTTATATCTAATGCATAAGGAAACAAATCTCTATTTTAAATTCCACTTCTTTAATGGTATTTGTAAAGATATGAATTACGTAAACATCCGCAGTCTAGTGATATGAGACGAAAAAGATATTACGTTTAGATGATTTATAAATAGACTGAGATTTGGTAGAACTTCGTTTTAGATTGCCAACAATTTTTTGTTAATCTCTACATTTTCTGACAGTACTCCATGTACAGAGTTTTAACGATATTACTTAATTAAAACCACATTGATTCCAAATATTGCATCTATCAATCGTATAAAATTTATGTTACGAGGATAACTAAAACGGTATCATAAATATCCGTGTGATCTATCTATAAAGTCATTGCGATCGAACCTTCTTTCTTGCATTGAATTTTTTGCCAACTCCAATTACGTTTCTTGTGTATTTCTATACATATATTACATTGAAAACTGTAATAATTAACACTAGAACCACCGACGATTACAGTGCACTTATTTGCATGAAGCAGAACAAATTGAAAATTACATGAAAAAATATCGAATACACAGAAAACAAATCTTTAATTATATCTTCTGCAGAAAATCATTGGAAATTTTGGAAGCTTGGTAAAGTGAATTTATAACGTTGCTATGAATAATTATCAATCCGTCGTTTCTGGTAGTTCTAGTGTTAAACAATTATGTAAGTTTCTGGTACACTTAAATAAAGATTACTTCAGAATACCGTAGTATTCAATAAATAGATAGATTCGATAAATCTTATGCATGCGTACAATGAAATAAACAATAACACATCTGTTATCTGTAAAACGTCTGCAGAAACGCATAAACATTTCAATGGAGTTAATTTTATAATGTAATTACGTAACGGCCGATTATGCATTCTTCTGCATTTACATGTAACGTGTAACGAAACATCGTGTCGTCATTAGCAACAACGACGAACAAAATTCTTAATCTTATCGCAAACAAGTCCTCTTCAGATTGTCGCCAGAATCAATGGCATACTACGGTGTAATAGTGTTATCTTAATATTAGTCAATGTGCCAACTCGCGTGAACGCTTCTGAAAAGGAGGTCGACTCTTGTCGCAGCGCGATATCAGTTAAAGAAGTTTCACAAGTTAAAACATGCATGCGTCTATAGTGACTTCTGCGTAGATTAAATAAGGTGGCTGATATAAATACAGTGCGTAACAAAAAGATAGATTCATTTGCATCTTCGTTCTTAACTTCGATACTGTACATTTTAGTTGACTGAAACTTAGCTTAATATTTAATAAAAACGCTGGGAGACATCGGTGTCGAATTTATCTTTAGTACGGCTTCTCATTTTTGCGTAGGAAACATTTCTGTGGTTTTACTCAATTTTTAACTTTAACAAAATGATAGATCCATCACATGCAATAGTACACTTGTGATAATAATTAATATAATACATATCTGATAATAATTAAATATAGTCGATGGAACAGTTTGGAAGTCCAAGCGTTTCAATGACAAATGTTGAATGAAATACTTTTATTGGCATATGGTTTAGAGAAAATGAAATATATTTCTAGAAATGTAGCTTTTCGGCATCCTCCTAGCAAGATTTTCACAGCAACCTAATAACACGATTTCGCGAAACTAATTATAAAAATCATATAACCCAGGCTATGACCATTATACTTTGCGCGAGGCATGTAATCACCGTCTATCTTTTTAATGACCCCGAATAATTCAAATTTCCCGTCACGGTCCCACGAGTATTGCAGCCAAGGATGAAAAAAAAAGAAGGAAAAACGAAATAAGAAGAACGAGCAAACGATCGAGGAGAGGAAAAAATGCGCTATCGATCAAACCGATGAATTTGAAACGTCAGGCCGGAAATGGGTGCACTTGGACGAACTCACGAGAGGAAAAAATGTCAGCGGCGACGTAATGGCCACGAGGTGGAGACACGGTAACTTGATGCCCCGTCGTTCGACGCGTGCCCGAAGGACGCAGGGACGAGGTATCCTTTTCCCAGACGCCACTTTACATGCCGTTCGCCCTCCTCCTTGTCCTCGCGACGTTTTATCGTTGCATTAATTTTCGCGACAGGATCTCTCGCGGTGGAAAGCCGACTCTCGTGACGCGCTGTTTTCCAACTTTTTACGTTGCGCGCCCTGGCATCGGCCAACGAGTTACGAGGCCGTAACAGCTGCGTCTGCCTTTATTTGCGATGCACGTAAACCTCGGGGATTTATACGATGAATTTACAATTCGACGCGTGCATCACAGACCTTACGAGCTCGTGGATCTGCGTGCACCTTATGCATTCGTAGATTTAGGGTTTGGACCACAGAAATTTGTGGATTTCTCGGATTTTGTGAACCCTTAGTCTTATATATATATATATATGTATTTCTTGTTGGAAGATGGAAGTGTTAGCAAAATGTTGAGAATTGATGATTCCAATTGTTGAGAAAGAGGAAATTTAGATCAATAAAGGGTTATCTGATCATAAAATAATCAACGAGTTAGAATTATTTTTGACTTGTTGACTAGGTTAATCGGGGGACATCGTTGCATCTCGGAATGATTTTCTAAGTTAATCAAGAAAGCAACTTCATACAGTAAAATTAAAGAAATTAAATTAAGGGTAATTTTGATCTTCCATTTAAGAGAAAGATTTTCGGCCATTTTCAGTACCTACTGATTGACTGAATTTTGTTCCTGACTGTCTTTAGTTCGATTACCAGAAAGATCACGATAATTCTCGATAATTTCTATAGATACAAAGTATGTTCACAGATATGTTATTAAAGTAACTATCTGAGTTCGAGTCATATTAAAGTGAAATGTGGGAGAGTAAGAAAGATAATTTAGAATTTCTATCCTATTGTAGAAAGAAAAATTCTTAAGGAATGTGTGAGACAGGAATATACTGTAACGACAACGTTTCCATTTATTTAAACAACAGTTCAATTTTTAACAGGAAAAAGTAATAGAAATACAAATGAATAAATTCATTACAATAATACCTAGGAAGCTTAAACATTTATTTTTAAAGCCAATATAAGTTCAATTTTCTTATGCTCTTAAAAAATATTTTATACGAAGGAACTTTCAACAACGATCCGTCTTCAAAAATTGCCACCTTTCGACAAAACCGTAAATCTTCTAAATCCTAAATTATGTTCATAATCTATAAATTCTATAAAGCACGCTGATAAACCAACTTTTCTATCTTATCGCCCAAACAGTTTCATCCAAACTCACTATCCTCTGCTCTCGCTATTTCCAGAAACCCAGAGCACATAATTCAAAGGTAACCCCGAAATAATGAAATCAAGCCAGGCTCAATGGCTCGTTAGGATGACACATTGTGCGAGCGTCGATACGTGAACGCCCAATAATTTTTCTCATAAAGATGGTAACTGGTCATAGGCAGTCGATAAGCCGCGTATAACGATGTTACCGGACCGATGTATCACACGGAGTGGTCACTCGGGGGCGAAGTCGTGGCGAGAAAACGAAGAATACGTAGGAAACACCGGAAGAGCCTACGCCAAGGGGTTCGTTTCCACAGGGCTTCCGGCCGTGGCTGGGGATGCGGCGATCTTCCGAAAAAAAATAGGAAAAACCACCACCACCGCAGGAAACTTTCGACTTGGAAAGCAATTCCCTTCTCGCCGGCTCGCTAGCATTTCGTTGCCAGATAAATGTAGGTGGGAAAACGCTCCTGCTCCTTTTATGCGAAAAGAAAAAGGACTGAGAAACTTTTTATTACGTCGGAAAATTTACCGTTCGCTCCACCGCTTTTAATCGATGCACGATGTAACCACCATTATCGTTGACTTCCCTTTATTTGGGGTTGAGCCAGTTCTTTATTCTTAAGTATCTGTTCTTTCTCTAGTTCCCTTGTTTTTCGTATTCGATATTGCTTATACGTTTCGTCTTTCTGTAGTATAATACTGTGTTTGACACACTTAATTAATTGGTGGGTCGAATCGTACATGTGTTTCGAATAATTATAGCTTGTTATAGAGTAATCACTAAGTTTTTAAATTTAACGAAGGAAAAATAAGGACACAGAGCAAATAAAATTATAGAGGCTCATTTGTTTGAACGGTCAACAGTGTTCAAGGGAAAATATGTTTAAGGACATATGTTCTTTATTTATTGTATAGTCGCGTGTTCTAGTGTTGATGCTAAAATTTTTGGTTCTATCAGTCGTGTTATTTTGTAATTGTTTTATTGTACTATGTAACTTATGTTGAATGCAGTCAACACTTGTTACAATTATTTTTCCGATGTTTCACGTAATAATTCTAGACGAATGATTTTATGGAATCCTGTCAAGGTTATTTGATAATTATTGGTATATGAGTCTGCATTTTTCAAAGAATTCCAAATAATACTTTAAATTCTTCGAGAAAATATTTACAATCATATGCTGTATTCGAAATTGGAAATTTTTCGTTATATTGTAAAAGTTATCTTCGAAAATATTGGTTACGAAACATTTATTTAACCCAGGATCTCAAATTTTGTTTGAAGACATATCTAGGATATCTCTACTAAATCTTAACAGATACAAAGATAACCAAATCTCCGATATCGGCCGTTAATTCGTACGCAACTTTTTATCACGATCAACAGCGATCAATGCAGATAACAGAAAAGTAAGAAAGCGAAAGGAAAATCTTCGCGAATTCCACAAAACTGAGGAAAGATTCGGCACAGGAAATCGGAAAAACTTTTTTATCCTTGTAATACTGTCAAAACTTTAAACCATCGGTTTTGGTTACCACTAACATGATATGAAGAAAATATTTTCATTGTGTACATAACTTTACACATATCTCCTTCTTCCTCTTCACAAGTATTAGAAATTAATCCAGTTAATCCGGATTATATAACTTTCATAATTATCTTTATGCGTTTAAGATACATGTATTTGTGATTTGCATAATTAGCTTGTCTATTTATTGCTTATTAAAAACATACCATGTTTCAAGTCATGTCATATCATATTATGAATAAAAAATAATTTTTTCTATTGCTGAATTTAGAGAGATCACAATTCCAGTTAAAATACACACCCTGTATATTATATAAGTGATCGAGTTTTTATTAATAGCTTTGAACAGGTATATAAATTTTTTACAGTACAAGGCTGCAAGTTGGATAATTCAAAAGTTGTTTTAATAATTTCCTAATCACCTTTCAAGCTTACTTAATTTTCTATAAGCACGTCAGTGCAAAAACTACCAGACTGGTCATGGATTAATTTATAATTTTTAACAGAAGCTTTGTAACTTTATTATGGTGCGCTTTCAGAATTTAGTACAATTTTCCGCAAAGAGTACAAATAAAAATTTGTTTCTTTTACGTTGTATATTTTTCTTTTTCGGTATAATTTTCAATTCGATTTCTTTGTTATAAATATGCAGATACACCTTAATTGTGAAAAAATTCTCTTTTAGACAGAATTGTAAATGTATCAGTTCGACAGAAACTTCGAAGCTCGATTTTTGAAGGGTGTCAAAACTGATTTGTAACCGTTCGCAACAAAGATACGAACCTTCATCCTGATTTTCCCGCCGATTCTTCCACCCCTGCGAGGAAGTAGTACGCGCCGTCTAACCAGCCGCCATTTTCTTTCCACCCCCATCCCCATCCGACTACCATTCACCACGAGCCACCGTTTCCTATGGTTACCATTTACTCGAGGGATGCTTGACATCCTCATTGGAGCTTTCTACTCCTTGTCAAACCAGGACTCTCTCTTTGTCCCTCTAACCGGAAGTTCGGTTGGTTCCCCTCTTCGCGCGCTTTCTTCCGCGCGTTTTGCCGTGAAGATCTTCGATTGTCTTCACTGCCTCACAGCGATAATAACTGATTCTGAGCAACGTTGGCAAGGTATTTTCGGCACAGTAAGTTCAGTTTAGGAGTGTGAAAAGAGAATCATGAAATAATAACCACTGATGATCATTAATATGGTTTCACATGCATTATTTGCATATCTGGGTGACGTGAAGATATGTACAGATGAATTTATTTAAGTATTAACACGTTCCCTGTCGCGTGGAGCGTATACGCCCCATGCTAAAATTTCCTCCCACGCCGGAAAAAAGCCTTTAAAAAAAGGCATACTTTTAACAATAATTTGTCAAATAAACTAAAAATGATTGCTTTTCTGGTTTAAATTTATAAAGAGATATGCCTTTCTTTTAAATTTATGGTTTTAAATTACTGAAATATTGTGTATTATACCACAAAAAAACATGCTTGTGTTAACCATAAAAAGAACGTGGGGCGTATACACCCCACGCTGGCCTGAACGGAAAGTCTTTAAAAAAATTTCCGGCAGGGAACGTGTTAACTGTTCTTATAGATAATTATAAGTTTTAGCCCCATAATGGATTACACTTTAACCAGTGAACTGCGGAATTTGTTTTTAAAAGTCTTTCACATGATGCATAATTAACACTAGAACTACCGACGATTACAGTGTACTTGTTTGCATGTAACAGATCAAATTGAAAATTACATACATATTGTCTTATGACATAAACAAATCTTTCCTCTCGACGATTGTAGTTATGTTTGATTAGTGGATTTTCATAATTCCTTTTTTGTCTGAAAACTTTTAAATCTATACAAAACTTTTGCATCGTTTGGAAAAGCAATGGAACTTCAAGATATCATGATGTTTAACCTTTTACTTAAATTTTCACAAATCAGTAGTTCAATGAAGAATAACGTAAAGCAAAGAAATATGTTATACGAATATAAATGAAGAAACGATTAAGACTTTTGCGTAGATATACTATGTACAGTGTGAGTCTCGTAACTTGATCAGTTTAAATAACTTGTGAATTATTTGTTATAGAAGAAAATGTTTCAAATAAGAATTACATGAGATGTTAAAATATTACAGTACTATATATTCCTTTTAATATCATACAGCTTTCATTTGAAACACCTTCCTTTGTAATAAATAAATCACAAGCTGTTGATGTGTACGAATTATGAGATTCATTTTGCATACAGTACTCTTACTGAAACATCTTTCAACGAATCCGTTGCTGTCGCTTTTAATCTTATTAATAGTTTCTGATATTAAGTATCGAATGAATACTTCAACAATTTAGCAAATATTGTGCATTATACATTAAACACCACACCTATCGTGTAGCTAATAAAGAAAGGAATGACTAGTGTTGATAAAGACAGCACAAGAGGTCGACGAAAAAAGTCAGTAACGTTTAAAGTCCTCCAGAATGCATAGAAATTACTATAGCAATATGATGGAATCATAGAGTGTATGGTTATTATAGAATGTGGGATATGAGAAAGAATGTTTGTATGAAAGGATGAGTGTGGAAAGTGTGTATCATAAACGTATGAATAAACATTAAGATTCATGTTGTGGAATGAGTGTAGCGAAGCTGTGTGCGATGACAACAGCAATCCTGGTAACGTGTAATTTTTAATATATATATATATATGGAGAGAGAGAGAATAAGAGAGAGTGAGTCTTAGAACCTGTTTCAGTGTATTTAATATTTTTGTTATATTTCATAGTGTTTTTTTATTATTAATAATTATATAAATAAATTGTTCCTAGACATTTACTCGCAAGCAGCACTCTCATCGGCATTATAAGCGGCGAGGAAGGTATAAAGGGTAAGCAATACCAGGTGAAAACGTTTAATCGACTGGTGTAATGTAGAAAAGGCTAACCCGAAGGCAGTTTAGGTCCTGCTGTTTGGGCCTAAGTTTAGATTTAGGTTTAGATTTAAGCACATTCGCTATCGTGCCCGAAGCAATACCGTATTGATTGTGGGGTGGCCGAGCCTCCGAACACATTACATGATTAAACCGCCCCAATGGCATAGCAACCGGCCTTGCAGCACTTACCTTATTAAAATATCCACCATCCTCACCGCGCCCTTTTAACAAAACCTTTACGCGGACCCACCAACTATTCCGACGCCTATCCCTTGTTATCAAGAAACGTCGTTTCTGCAGTTCGACTGTCTGGAGCTTATGGTTGACAAACGTTTTTTTTTTGGGGGGAAACGGAGAAACATAGAAACGTCTCAAAAAGGATTTGCATTTTAGTTCTAGCTATTTAGGTACTTCTTTAGATTGCAAATGAAAAGAAAGATGACTTTAAGTCGAGAAGTATAATAGCTACTTTTTAATTGATTCTTCGATAAGGTAAAAGTTATAAGTTTTCTCTTCGTAAAATACTTGTTGTGAAGTTGGTTAACAATCAATTGAGGATAATGATAAAATAAATACTTATGAAATTGTTATATTATAAGGAAGGAACAAAAATATAAGGCTGGTTTATTAAGGAAAATTTCAAAATACATTACGTAATGAGAGAATTTAGTATTAGGATTTATGAATATTCTGATCTATTTATGATCGTTTAATATCGAGTTTAATATGATAGCAGATTCGCGATTAACGCTATTCATGGAGAGCAAATTCCGGTTTCGGAATACTTCCGTAGAAGGATTTAGAACTACAAATATTAATAAAATATCCTTTCACATAGTTATTTGACAAAATTGAACTCTATTAATACGTAAACTATTTTAAATGTAATTCTTATATTGCATACTAAATGATTCAAATGAATGTCGATATTTTATATACCGTGCCGTCAGTGAGTATAATGTAAATATAAAGTTAATTCTCCATAGGTATTTCAAATATAGTATTAATCCATATTACTAAATTATTTAAATTACAATTATTGGAGTTATTATGTTCAGAATTTTTCAAAAGTATGGAAGAACAATATTGTTTAATTTATAAGTACTTATTATATTAAATTTTATTTATACCTATTAAGTTCTGTTTTTACTATAATTTCACTATACTTGTATATAATTACGCTGATGTTTCTTTTACATTTGTGTGGCAAAATTAATTATGATAATACAGATTTTACGATCGACTTTGATTAGAAAGGCTAAATTGAAATTTTGTTCAATTATAAATTTTTACAAAGTAAATATTATTTCGTCTCATTACTACTGCCATCTATTTTCGATATAAATATATTATGTACGTGTTGTACAAGTTCTCATATATCTTTATATAATAAATCCTCATCCTTCCTTACACAGTTCTTAGATCCGTTAATCTTTAATGTAAAAGTGCAACTATGTGACTTCTTATAAACAGTATAAGCGATTACTTTTAGAGTACTAAAATAGTACTACACGCTACATTCTCAAATTGGAGATTACACATAGAATACCGATAACATGCAGAAAATATTCCATGATGAATCGACAATACCCTATAAAATCGCATGCTTAAAAAGATTAAGCGGTCTTTATTCGTTAAATTAAATTTTTATTAAGTAGCATACACTTCAGCATTATTTTCTATAATTATATATTTGTTAATACGATTATTTACTCTTAAACCTGTGTAACAATAATGATTATACAAGAATTTATATAAAAATGTAACAATAACCATATATAGTAGGAAGATTTTAATTTTTAATCTTATTTTAATTCGTATACCTTTCAATTTCCAATTTTTAATCTCATTTCAATTTGTATATCTTTCAGTTTCCACTTTTCATACATCTTCTGTATCATACTAATCAACTACTACGTTTTTACTTATTTGTACACTTATACAGAACGAGTTAATACAATTGAAAGAAAAATCGTGAAAATAGTAAATGCGTGTGTCAATCATTACCGGCAACTTTTAGCAGAACCACAGGCCAATTAACGATATTTACTATTACGTAACGCCCTGTTCGGGACCAACGTTGCAATTTATTTAATGAATGAAAGATTAAATCACGCTTCCTCGCGTAGATATGAACAACTCGAAAATAGTGAATTCGTGTCCGTAATCAACCAATTAAATAGATCAATAATAAATTATAAATTGCTTCATAATTTAATTTAATCTATATTGCAAACGATAAAATGTTAAGCGATTTTTTTTCACTGATAACGCAAAGAAGTAATAAATCATTTTTAAGTACAATCATGTATAAACGTAGCGCTTTCTTCTTCCTTTCGATTTCGTCGGCCATCTTTTTTTTTCATTGTACCGAAGCTTTCGATACACTTTAAGAGTAACGGTTTCACGGCAACGAATTAAAATTTTCGTCGTTTGGATTTCGTGGCAACAAAAAACGGATACTTCGAGATCGATATAAAGGTGGCCCAAATGTAGAGTTTCAGCGCTGTCGCGTTACACGTTAATCTTATCGATCTGATGGATCGATCATTCCTATCGGGAACTCGCTACTGTTCGCGTAATGTGGCACAAAAATTTTAACCTGACCCCATCTTACAAGAAGCAGCGATAACGACTAAACTATCAACAGTTAGAACTTCCTCTTATCGTCTAGAAATTCTGTGCTCTATGAACCACGTAATTTTTTCGATCATCGTCTAGTCTGATTTCTTCTTTTCTTAAAATATATCGATTTGTTAACGGTAAATTTGATTTGCTGTGAATTCCTGTATAATAATTGTGCCAGTAATTGTGAAAGTGGTCTAAATCTAAAGTTGAAAAGAATTTGTTATATTAATCGAGTCACACGAGCCAAATCACAAAAATCAAAAACATGAATTTTACAAGAAAATCTTGGCTTTCATTACAATCACGATTGCCGATACAATCAATTTTGATAAAGTAAAGTGAAACTGCAACAATGAAACCTTTTTGTTAATTTTTTAAGTATGCATACTGAACTTCTTGATAAAGATTAAGCCAATATTTGATCTTGGCTGATTACTCTATCAGGTGTATTAAAGAAGTCAAGAAATATTATTCTTCCTCATTTCTTTTTCGATATATTTTCTATAACAATTTCGGTTCTTTTTGATTATTGGACGCGATACAACATTTTTCTACACTGTATGAAAATATTATTAAATAACCTGAATAAATATCATTGAATAACCCAATCATATGAAACCCATAAAAATGTTTAACGTGTCTATTTTGTTATTAGATTACTACGTTTGAACTTATTACGACTCATTGTTTTTTCTTTTTCGTTGATACCACATTAATTTTTGATGTCACATCAATTTTGTATATAGATAATATAACCTCAGTGCTGGCGATGTTAATTCCTGTATTTAATTGCATCATATAATACTTTCGACCTAAATTGTGCCTGACGGCTGAGGAAAATTGTACACAATCTACCGAATCACGGTTATTGTTACCTAATTTGAAGTGTACCTATCAGCTTTCAAAGAATGATAACGTAGCACGTGATGGATATAAACTGCGTACTAAAAATAAATCTTCTGCATCATACAAAAGGAATCGAATAAAATCATTTTTATTTGCTGCATTCCTAGCGTGTCTAAAAAGGATGAGATTGTTAATCAGGGAATTGAATTTATGTGTAACAAAATTGACTGGAAAACGATGTTCTGTGTTATTATATAAGTTATAAATATTATAATATAAAATTATTAAATTTATTAAATGATGAATGATATGATATAAACATAAAATTATAAATTATAAATGTTACAATGTTATAATTTATAATTCTCAGTGTTGATATAGAATTATAATATTATCTTACGTTAATGCCAAGTATATAATACGGTTTAGTCTAAGTATATTTTAAACAAATGTTCGCGTGATAATTTTGTTACGCTAATATTTAGAAAACTGTATAAATTTTTATATCTATTTACTAAATTTCCTAAATATCTTGGATATTTTACATTTTTACTTCACATTTAGAATAAATTAATTGTCACTAATTTTTAGCTAATTTAGAACAGAAATAGAAGAATATTACAACTAGTACAGCAAAATTGCATACAAGATTCATTGCAAATGTACATTCAAATTATATTCTATGATCAAAATGAAAATAAAACAATTTTAACTAATAAAGTAATGTATGAACAATTGATTAACCCAAGTTCAATAAAAATGATAGAATTAGCTATAAATAAGACTGATTCAGAAACAAGAGGTTGCCATATTTATTAGGTACACAGTGCATCCTAGGAAAAGGAAAGCCATTTTATCTTGTTTGGTTAATCCAACACATCTGGGATCAATCGTTTTCCTCTGACATTTCTATTAACCTCAGATTATATTTTTAATAATAAACTCAATAACAAGATAAAATAAAATGCAACCTATACTGTTCTCGATTCCACTAAGCAAAGCAACAATGCTTGGTTAGAGCAATTAACTAATTGTGCAAAAAAAAAGCAAAAAAATTAAGTGTAGCTTCAAGTATAAAAGATAACGAGAAGTTCAGTGACATGTTAACGTGAACGTTGTAGTTACTAGTTTATGAATTATGTAACGTACTCGAGATCAACTATGTTATTTTTAACAACTACGTTTATCTGCTTGCTAGCACGTGGCAATTTTTGATGAAAGCTCTATGAATTTCTTCTTTTTACATACACTACGCTGATACTATATTAAATCTCACTTCATGAACTTCATATAAGTTTATAATTTGAAAACACTAGCAAAATTGTGCTCACCCACTTTACCTGTATCTCAACAGGTAACATATTTACGTTCGTTAGAATCTGTAGGGTTTTTACATAGTAAATCAAACAATGTTTAATTTTCGTATGTTAATAAGCAATTAAACACCTACCATCGGTTGAGCTTTCTAGAAGCTAAACCGATCAATTACATGTTTTGTAAATTATTTAAGGTTAGACCGCAGATTTTTATGCATTTACGGGAATTCTGAACATGCGAAAGAGTGTAGTATGCACGTAACATGCAAGAATATAGAAAACATCCAGTGTAAAACACAAATTATAATATTTCATGTGAAAAGATCTCTGTGAAGATTTCACTCCTTTAGTTTGGTTGGTCAGACAATGGATTTGTATAAAAGTTTGCAGTCTAATTATACCAGATATACATATACACATAATTACTGCCCAAGTTCTAACTTATGTTTAATTTTCATTTCACGGCATTGGTCGGTTCGTTTACCGAGCGGCTCGAACAAAAGCACGAACACCCTAAAACGGTGACCGAGATATCACTTTCATTCGAGCTACGTTTGATACACGTCTGAAGCTTTAAACGTTTAACAAACTACAAAACAAAAGCGACAATTCGTCGCTTCAACCCTTTCTCCACACCGCCGCAAACAATTTCCCGCCGAACAAGACGCAACCATCGTTGAACACAACCAATAGCGAAGCTGTGTATACCCGCCGTTGCACGCATTAAATTCTCCATCGGCGAGAAAAAGCATCTACCTCGATCATCCCTCGATCACGACGAGCATCACGAAAGATCGCGACGAGCCCGTAACCCGAAGCAGCCCCCGTTCCTCCTGCCGGTGAATAAAATAATGGCCGGGGTCGAAAGAAATCGGTTCGATCCCCAAACGGTCTAGCCGGCCGCGTGCAAAAAGCATCGAAGAATTCTTACCTTCCAAGTTCTTGTTCCTGGCGAGCAGGGCCAACAGGACGTCCTGGTTGGGCGCAGCCTCGGCCAAGTCGGCGGCGTCCTGGTGCGAGGGCGGCAGCGAGGAGCCCAAGGACGGCATGGTGGTCGCCGGCGGCCGCGGCATCATCACCGGCGCCGAGCCTAACGGCGGCAACGCCAATCCTCCGGATGTATGGTGGAGAGGATTGTGCGGCGGCGGACCGCCACTGGGTAGCGTCGGCAGCGTCGCGACCGGCTGCACCGCAGCCGACATCGACAGATCGACGCCACCCAACAGTACCGGACGACAACCCCCTGAACCTGGCCCGCTGCTCACCGCCGGGAGGATTCCGCCACCCCCCGGCAGTGGTGCGTACGGCAAGTACAGCTCCAGTATAAACCAGGAAGCTGCTTTTGCGGGAACACCGACTAACGTCGGGGATTGCTTGCTTTTATCGAGGCGAAGTTAGCCTGTCGTGGTTGTTTCCCTTTTGGGCATCGATTTATTTGAATATTCCTTCCGTTTACGGTGCTACCGTTGCCGCAGGAGCTGTAGCAATGATCGATCTTAATATCCAACCGTTACTCGAACAGGCTTTCGTTGTTGTGCCTTTGATAGGTCTGAAGGTTCCGTTTTCGCGATTGTACGGTTTTAAACTGTGACGTAAGATGTGGTAGGAAATTCTTCTTCTTGAAGCTGATCACGGTTGTAATCGCTTCGCTCTGTTTGATTCGAATTCACTTCGCACTTCCGGAGTCACGATTCTTCGTGCTTATCTTCGAACGTACACGTTAATATCGCGATTCACGATCGAGTCCCGTTTAACGTTGTTACCAACACTGATAAAGGATTGTCCGTCGAATCGTTACACGTGTCAGATTTTCAATTCGTAATCGGTGTAGGTTCACTTGACCGAAGACACTGGTGTATCGTCGTGGCAGGACCGGTTGTACGCGCAAAATCGACACTTACTTTCCTCACTTCATCGAAGCCGTTCGCCGCTTCCGGATATTGCTCTCGAACTCGGTGACGCGTGCGCCGACTGGTCTGTTTTATTAACGTCCAAGTAAACGATCGGTTTCCAACGGTTTTATCGATCGATCGTCCAAAGTTCCGTTGTAATCTCGGTCGCGCTGTCGCGAAGCACGCGTCGATGACGATCGATCGTCGTCAGGCTCTTACTTCTGTCACCTTCCGATGACTTTGTCTGTCTTGTTAAGGAAGAAGGAAAGAGACAGAGCGCTCCGCTTGTCAGTTCAACGATCGCGTATCACGCGCGCAACAGAGCCACCGACGTCTCTGTTTTGAGGATCGCCGAGCGCTTACCGGCGGCGAACGCTTACGAATGTTTACGAGTGCCGTCGTGGTAGAGGCCGAGTTTGAATGGCCTGTTTGTAAATAGTCCCGTTCACCGCTTCCGTGAAAAGAAAAACCGCGATTTACCGCCAATAAAGCGAGGAACCCGCGCGTGCCTCACGTGTTTACGCCGCGTTCTGCGATGATCAATGAGCACCAACGTCTTCCAAAGCGTCACTCTTGGTTTATCGCTTGCGTTCTTTCTCCCTCCTTCTCTGCGGAACGATCTTCCCAATTTTCTATCCGACAAACCAGGCTAGTTTCCAGGTTTCTCGTAACGAATCGCCGGTCGAGTTTACTTCCAGCCGCATTTAACCGTAACGAAATTCTACCTCGAGCCCACCTTCTGGACGACAGAAGAAGCAACACCGTCACGATGCAGAAGATCGATCGCCGTTGCAGCACGATAGTTAAATTGTTTCACGGAAAACTGTCACTCCGAAGTGGCGGAACGCGACGCCGCGGCGGATGATCGGCATCACTGAAATTCTCGGGCTGGATTCTTGTGGTTCCGTATGAGCCGGCTGGGACACGCGAATCGCGACGGGTCGAGATCGAGAAGCGGACTGGAACAGAGAGCACGCCGAGTTTGAACGAGGTCCGAGCGGACCTGAAGCCAGCCGCATATTCGTTGCGTCCCTCTCATGCTCCGGTGCCCAGAGCGACGGTCCGCGGCTTATCAGGCTGTTCACAGGTCCCGGTTTATCTCGACCATAACCTTGGCTATGCTGCTCCGATCGCGTCGCGTTTTCTTCGCAAAATTGCGTCCACGACTTGGCCAACCCTCCTCTTCCTCCGTTTCTCTCCACGGTTTATCGACTTTTTTAATGCTGTATCTTGACTCGCGGCTATCCTTCGCCAACGCCGGGATTATCTTCGGCTGCCCTCGGACTCTTTATTCAGGAGGCCTTTTATGATTCACGCTCGATTATTTCATAATCGGTCATTACAAAGTGCATGGAAAAGCTTCCGTGGTTGCATTATACAGTTGACACCAGATACACCGTCTAAGCATTGATACGCGATTAACGAGACACCGTTTCAACCGAAACATCGATGCTCCTTAATGTTCGTTTTTCCTTAATAATCCTTCTTTAAGTGTCCGCGTTTGGCATTTTAGAATCGATCTCCGTAGATGGTGCTTCAGAACACGATCACATGCATTTCTAACATATACATCGTGGTTTTAAGCAGCAGAACGACGATGACCCAACGTCCACCGCTAAAAGCGATAGCCTTTCTTATTCCTTGCGTTCCAATCCTAATACGAATTTCAACGGTGCAGTAGTCGAAACGCACGAGCCTTGCCTCCAGCCTCCTTCTCCCTCTTTCTCCGGTCCCACCCGACGATCACTTTCGACGACGGCAACGAAAGATGGAACAACGGAGATCACCGATAGGAGTGCAGGCTTTGTTAGTGGGCTCTATCTAATCTGCTCCATGCAGCGCGTCTATCTCGGCCGTTCGCCTTTGATCAGCAGCGGGCGGCCGTGCGGTTTTTACACGCGTGTCAATGGAAATCGTGGTCGGGCTCGATGTAAATCCCGGATGCCAATAGGGAGAAAAACCCAATGAATCACGTAGCAGCGATACTTTCGAACGATCCAGCCGGCGCTGCTCGTCGCGGGCCTTCTTTTCGTTCGACGATTCCGAACCGAATGCGCGTCGCACCGCGGTGACCGGTAAGAAACGGCGAATTCCACGGCTGTTGAATCGCGATTTTCGTCCTGCCACGCTCTCCTTCTGTTTTTTCCCTCGGATCGGCCGCACCGAACCCGTCTAGAATTCGTCATCGGCCTGCGACGCTCGCCTCTTATCCACCCAACGATGATTATCCTCCTCTCTGTTCACTGCTAATGACTTTCTTCCCCCGATCCCGGCGTTTCGGCCGACTTTTCTTCGGATTCCTTCGAATTCAGTTCACTGACCGATCTTCTGCGTTGAATTAATCTTCCCGTTGTCCTTTTATGCTCTCCGGCAGACACGAAGCCCGTAAAAGGTGCACCGATGAGTCGACTTTCAAAGGCAAACCAAGAACCGAGTTTACGATACCGTGTATCGTTCCATGACGACGTATCGACTAAGTCCTGCATTTAATTCGTAGTTGGTCGCTGCTTCGTCCTTCGCACTATGCCATCGTCCCCGTTGTCGTCCGTTGACGGTCGATTTAAAAAGTGACGACAGCCGGTATATTGTGCACTATCGGCCGTTTGGTAAACGACACGGAACAGTCAACGATCACTCGAAACATTTCAAAGATCCGATATACCAATTTACACCGTACAATGAACCGACGGCGTGTCGTGGCCAATCCCGAGCGAAGGTCAACGAATGTCTCCCAGTTAGGCGTAATTGACCGAGAAAGGTACACTGGCACGAGTCCTCGGAATGCACGATTTGATTAGCGGGCACCGCGGCACTATGGAGCCGGCTTCGTGGGGTTCCTGGCTTCAGCGACGAGGATCAGAAAGCTGGAGGGACCCGGAGGGACTTGGAGGGACGCATAGAAAGGTGGAGGTGGCTCTGAACGTTCTGTGAAACCGTGTGCATCGCCCTGTCGGAGGAGAGGTTTCTACCCTACCATCGACGGCCACCACCGAGCCGTCTCGCACTAGCTCGCACTAAAACGGGGGAAACCCTGGTGGGGTATCGATGGTGGCACGCTTGCGCTACAACCTGTCTCCCTCGTGCGAGAAACCGCGCGGGGGACACCGGCACGTCCCACTAGAAGATTTCGGAATGATTTGCGGTACGTGCGAGCGAATCGAATGGAAAGTCGAACGTGAAAATGCTCTGAAGTCGCGTCGCTTTTCCAACGGATGTTTACATGCTTGAGAGGGGTGGCGGGGCTGGGTTTAAGGGGAATATCTGAGCTGTTTGGAAAACTTTGAGAAACTTGAGAAACGATACTACCTAATAGTAATCCGCTTTGTTCTTAACGCCTGAATTCTTTATAGTTTGAACAGTTAGACGTTGAGTTTTAATTGTATTCAAGTTTGAAACAAACTCGCTAATTTTAGGGTGAAATAGTAATAAACATATGAATTTATTAAAAATTTGTTAAACTGTGAATAAAATTACTTGGTGTTCGAAGAATTATACTAAAATGTTTCAATGGCAATCATTGAATAAATTTGTGAACAAAGTAAGCTGAGAACGGTAGGGAATTATGGTGTTTTGGAATAAAATATTTGTTTAACATCGAATATTCGTATTAAAAACTTAATTGCCGTGATGCTCAACTTGATTTTTAAGGATCCATATAATATTCAGAACGGATTACATTCAAGTTGTATAAAACATTTTACACTCTTCAAATATTTAAAATAACTGGTTTCCATGTTAAATACATACAGATCGAACAGCACAAATAGAAATTTTTACTCTTTAAAGATATATAAAATTAATCGTGTTATGTTTAATAATAACAATGATGAACATTCACAGTGCGTGTCCACAGTGATGCTTATCGTGGTGTTTTTATATAGCTACTACTTGATAGAAAAAAGAAATATTATATAAACATAAAAAAATTCGAGATGATTTTGAAAGCTACAAAAAGTATACTGTAATATTATTCTGAGTTCATTAACAACAAAATAGTCCAAGGTGGTCGTTTTACGCTTCACCCTGTATAATTTATCCTAGGAATACTCTGAATGAACTTTTACGATTAAAATCGTTTTTAAAATTGACTAGTCTGAAATTAAGTAACCCCTTCATTCATGTCTACTAATTATTTATATATTTTATTGAAATTGAATAGAATTAAAAATCGAATCAAAGTTTAATCGTATTAGAATCTTAATTATTTTCATCTTGCTTCAATATTTAGCGTTTCCACGATTAATTCTTAATGATTAAAGCTTGTTATCGCTCATTTGCGAGCAGAATTCTTCATGACTGAAGTGAGCTATGATAAGGGTGCTGAATAAGTGACAAGTGAAATTCGATTCCTTCATGAACAAAAGATATCTTTTCGCGTGGCAGAGTGGAAAATCTGCAAACATTTTTTCCGCTGGAAAACTAATGAAACAGATGACAGACGAAGAGATGCAACAACGGAAACTTTGAATAGGTAAAGCAGCTCTGTGGTGTTACGTAGCTGTCAAAAGCAGCGAAAGGAGCAAATACAGAATGGTATCGCGCTAATCAAGACCGATGGTCAATAATGGCGGCCACGGGTTGGTCGGATCCAAGTCCAACCTACCCTTCGAGTGTCGGGCGTGCACCGGGGGTGGTTTAAGCCGGTATTTCACCCCTCTGGAGTCGACGGAGCTTGATGCTGTCCGTACGTGGCAAAAAGCAAGGCATATTTTTATTGCACTCAACTGAATCACTGTTATGGTGCTTCTCCTATATTATTTATTCTCGATTTTGACTGTGTACATCAGTGGTGTGAAACTTATAGATGAACACCGGTTATTAAATACGGTCTTAACACTATTTCTTCCACAACTGGTCAAATGACCGTTTTTAAAATTGTGATTAGAATTTCATACATACAACATAATTGAATCGCCTTTAAATTTTAGACTTTTCCTTAAATATACAGATAATACATTTTTCAATATTCACTTCTTTTTCCATTGTTTATGTTTTGAGAAAAATTTTGTAGTCTGTCTTACGTGGGAATGTCGCAGTAGGAATAGGTATACGTGAATTGTCGGTAGGAATAGTGTTAAAGTATCTGTGGTCTCGAATAAAAGGATAAAAGGGCCAGGAGAAAGAAGTTAATGTATTCGGATAACAATAAGACGATATTTTTACGATATACTCCTGTAATTTGCAACATTTTAAAGATGTATTTTTATTTTCTTTAAATTTCATTTTACTATTTTGGTAAAATCAACCTCAAGCGTGAGGCCATTGCCTGTATTTTAGGATCTTGGGGGTGACTGTTTGATAGTCGCACTAACGATGGAATATGGCAGTTAACTTTTAATTGATGGTTTATCAAATTATTTCAGTTTTATTATTTTCATTTATTATATGATTCTATTATGTTGCAATGTTTTCCAAGTGCAATATCTACAGCTTTTTTATTAGAAATTAAAGCGAAATTTGTTCCTTTTTCAATCGGAAATGAGAGGTGGTATTATTAGTTGTCTTTTATAATACATAAAACCACAACGAATTGACGTCATGTACCAAATAAGTGAAAACGTTTTTATACATCTCACACGGTTCGAACAGTATGTAATGCAACCTTTGCATAATACTTTCCATCACTGAAAAACTTTATAATCGCCCCAAGTAATTAATAAGGAAAAACCAAAAACAATCAACTATTTCTTTTTATCATTTCCTCATAATGAATCGAAGTTCTGCTAAATCAAATGCACAAAAGTCGATCGTCTAAAAAGTTTCGCCTATCTTCTTTATCCCTTATCATAATTCCCATCAGCTTGTTTCACTCGTTACACTTGGCAAACCAATGCGCCGGACAATGCTCGAACAGCGTTCGCAACATTAAGACAGCGAGCGTATTTGCCTGGAAACGAAATCATGGATGCACTAAATATCCATCGCCAGTGTCGCGCGCGCGCGCGCCCATAACGACTTACGTGCACATGTTCCTGAATAGACACGTATCCAAAGGGTAGCGTCGACCCGTCGGATCACCCGTTGGATGCACTCAACGAAATTAAACCTACGTTCCTCGACCTCGGACCGACGTCGCAGTCACGTCCAGCCGAGATATCGGCAACGTTAGCTTTTACCACGTTTTGCGCGCGCCACTTCAAACTTATACTCACGAAATTTGGCATCTACGAATCTTAGCACGGCATCTGCCCCTATCCTCGAGCTAATCTACAATTAACCCGAATTTAAATTAACCTTTTCGCGAACACTTGGAAGTTTCAGAAGTTGGTCGCCGAAGCTCATTTGCGGCTGTAGTCGCAAATGAAAAGATGAAGGAAACGAAATTGGGAAGTAAATTTAGGGACATGTTGATTAATGAAAATTATAAAAAATAAGCTAATGGTAGATATATCAATTACTATTTATGTATCAAATATTGGTACCAAGATAAGCTTGCGCAATGATATTAAATCGATTGAATAGATTATATACATTTTGAAGCAATAACGTCGAAAATAAGTTAACTGCTCAACCAGGGTGTTAACGTTTATTTCAAAATACAAGATCTTTAAGATAGAAACAAGTGCGTAACATTTTATAGAGGAAATTTACGAACAACTGAAACTAATCTTTCTTAATACTAGATTTACAGACATTTCTTGTATACCTATCTCTAATATTCATGTATTAAGGAATACAGGTATACACCAAAAAGAATTGCAGAATTGAGAGGAAAATAGATTTGGATATATTATTTGTATCGCTCCATCGATAAAATTCAGCAAAAATTGCTAGGAATAATAGTGATTATTTTTGCAAATTTTACCCATGAAGTCCCAAACTCGTCAAATTGACGAGTCCCGTAAACCTAGTGTTAAATAAGAAAGATGTCACCTCAATATACTTCAACTTATACCAATATAATTTAAAGATCTGAGGCAAACCGACCACCTCTCCCTATTTCATTCTTCAGCTAATATAATCGAAAGCGGTTGATGCACCGAATGAAAATTGGGTTATGAACACAAAGGTGGTAGGTGGCGGAGGTCCACGAACGAACCAAAAAGTATCGAAGCGTATCGTTGGGAAAAAGAGGTTTTTTCAGATCGCCGCTCCGTCATCGGTGGCTCCTCTTTTTTCTCCGCTGAGCCAGCAGGGAAAATGCTTCGCGGGGCCGGCTTGGAAAAATGTGGAGCACGTTGACGTTGGAGCAAGGGAGCGGACGAGAGGATATCGAACCGGCAAGTCCAGAGGCGGAGTTGCCCCACCAGGTTTCCATGGAAACGTGACACTCTCTTTCGGGCTTTTCGAGCTTTTCGAGCTGTTCGAGCTTTTCGAGCTTACTATGGTCGGTTCCCTCTCCCGTTTTGCACTCCTCGCATCGGCACCGGCGGATCGGCCTCGCCTCGGAAGAACGATATTTCCCGTTATTTTCCTCAAACCGAAGGGAAAAATTATTTGGTTTCTCGGAAACTGATATCACCGCCTGGCCAGTTTCTGTTTCAGGGTATCATTTCGCCTGGACTTCGTACCTCTTCCGTTGCTCGGGTCTGCTGGATCGCCTCTGTTCGAGCCGCACCTCTTTCAGTTGTCCTCTCGATCGTTCGTTTGACGAATAACAAACTAGAGTGAAGACTACGCCGATTAACATGAGGAAGTAGTTTCTGTTTGTTGAAACTAATGATGTTTTGGTTGTCGGTAGCTTGTGTGCGTTGAAGTTTCTTCTCTTTCGTGTGGCCATTTTTCTTCCACGGTCTTCGATTCCGTGGAATTCCATAATTATTTACTCGTTAATGTAAGAAGTTGTATTCGGTAGGGAATGCATTAGTATTCAGTAGCTTTTTTCATTAATATTTCCTTTAACTTAATTTAATTTTAATATAAACTATTCTCGTCTGCTCGCATCATCAGCTATGTTAAATGTCATACTCGTATAGGGAACCACAATCAATGTTTGGTATTTACAGATGAAAAGCGTTCAAGATACAAGTGAATCGAATTTTTCTAAAAAATAACACGATAATCGGTATAAACGTTGTTTTTACTTGTCGGACCTTCCGTATTTCACATTTATTTATAAATCGACCGTTAAACAGGGAAAACAATGTTAGGGTTAACTCCTCGGAAACATTTACGTTCGTCACAGAATACCAGAATCTATCACTTCCTCCAGAAATATCCTCGAAGTGTGCAATCGATAATTCCAAAATTTCCAGGATCCATCGATTTCTGACCAGGCCTTGGAATTTCACGTCGGGTGGCTCGCGACAATAAGACGACAATGTCACAGAACCTATTTCGTTCCGCTTCAGAGAGGAAAGGAGAAACGTATGAATGTGAACGTTGATTAAAAATAATTTGCGGTGGCGAGGAATAAAATGGCAGAACTAATACTCGAATAAAAATGTCAAAATCGGCGACGCGAGACGCGTTCCGAAAAGTGAAACAGAAAAGAACAGTGCGCGCGCGCGCATTCGGCGAATCCTACTACGTATCGCCGACGCCGGTACATAACCGGAAAATGTACTTTCATCGGGCACACATCTTGTTCTGTCCTTTCCAATGTACTTCGTAGCTGCTGGCTCGAGCATGTGCTCTCTCGCGTGTGAAATGTCCCCACGATTTGCTCTTCGCTCTTTCGCCCTTTCTCTTTCTTTCCTTCTCCACCCACCTATGCGCGATGCTCGAAACGGCACCGCCGTTTATGTAAGTTAGAACAGCGTCTCTCAAACAGGCTTGATTTCGAAGCTGTTTCTGCCGGCAAATGAAAACGCGTCCTGTTTCTCAATGAAGTTTCACAAATTCCGAACGTCCAAACAAATTAGAAAGATGTTACACATTTTTGTTATCGCTTGATGTTCCCCTTGTACGATCATTAGATGGGGGTTGAAATTTCGTGTGACAGTATTTGTACTGTTTCTAATTGTTACATCTTTATTTCTTAAAACGTAGGTATTATTGTTCGGCATTATCAATTTTAACATCTATATGAATCCATTAACATTCGTTAATAAAGCAATTGTTTTGCCGAACATTTTATAAAGTATTCAGCTGAATCTTCAAAACTGTCGAGTCTCTAGGATCTAAGCAATAAGATTAAGCTGTAAATGCTATAAATCTGAATGTTATCTCTTCGTATAATTTTTGCTGAAACTGTATTCAACTCGCCATAATAAAAATATTCAATTATCCCAAGAAACTAACATCGATAAGAACTCAACGATAGTCACGATAGAAGACAGTGAACGTAAAAGGGTTTCAAGTTCAACGTTTGATTTTGACGCAGTCAACGCGGGGTATGGCATCAAACAGGTTCGGTGAAATTGTCAAAATGGCAATAGCAGCCGGTTCAGCATTACACCGGTGATTTTAGTCATAAAACGTCGGTTTTGAGAAACACTGGGTTGGAACACATCCGTACACCTATCCGTCTGTACGTGATCGCCCGCGAGTATTCGCAAAGTGTGCGAGAAAGAGCAAGAATGACATATGCGGAACGTAGCCACCTCTATATTTTACTTGAAGCTATTCGCGAGAATTTACGAGGAACCCTCGATACTCTCTTTCTCTCTGTCTTCTCGTCTTCCCCCTCTGCTCTTTATCCATACATCTATCTCCTTGCTATATTTCTTGATTCTCTTGGCCCGTGCAGGCTCCTCTTTTCACGCTGCATACGAGGACAAGACCGCATACGATCCTAGCCTCCTGTGGATCCTGTTTGCTGCCTACATTTTGATCGCGTTCCCCATCCTTTCCAGTCGGCAAATTAAAATCTTTCCCCATTTGTATGCCAGAGAAATGCTCGACTCCTCCGCTATTGAATCATTTTTATGCGATGTTACGAGAGAAATTCTATTCACAACAAAATTATAGGGGACGAACTACAAAATATTTGCGAATTTTAGAATCTATTAAAATTGTTGAGTTTTTATATATTGGGAATGGGGTTTAATATTGCTAAGTGAAATGAACTCTTATTTGTGAAATAATACTTAGATATTTATTGATACTTTTATATAACACGAGGAAGGGCAATTTTGACCGCACCTAGCGAGTTTTGTCACAGGACTAGCCGAACGCAGTGGTCGAAATTCTTACAACCCCGTCCGGGTCCTTCAGCCCCATTGTTCTGTTTCTCGATGTTTTCGAACTTTCAAAAATGCCAGATGTGGCTTAGCTTCTTGGAAGAAGCCCTTGAGAAAGTACGTTAAGAGAAAGCTGGTTTATTGTTAATTTTTGCTTCGTAGTATTTCTGTATTCAATTTCCAACATTATACCTTTTTGTTGAAGTTTATGACAAACGCTTTGTAACACCAATTATTTACCTTAATCCCTTACACTCAAACGACGATTCTCGGTAGTCAAATGATGCTAGTTTCAAACAAATTTCCAAATTTAATAGTTTAAGTAATCGTTAGCCTACTCATAAACTTCATTATTCTTTATCTAGGCAAACAATTTGCATGTAAAGTTAATTTCCGTGCTTTGAACTAGCCAATCTTTGAAGAGAGTTACGTTCGATAAGAATAACGCAAGGTATGATAAAGGTATAAAGAAATATACAAAGAAAATAAAGAAAACAGAATAATAATTGTAGATGTACTGTAATTAGCAAGAAACAGCTATTTGCAAGGGCGATTTCATTTAAATCATTAATAACGCATACAAAAATTTGTTTAACAGACACAATTACAGATGCTTATTAAGCACAGAATGAAAAAGCGGTTCGTATCTTTGAAGTTGAATGCCAATCATGAATGGAGCTGGCACGCAATTTAAAATGCACTGATCAAACCAAACCAATTCCAGAGGGAATCCGATTTAATGCATTGAAAAGCTTGAGATGGATTCTTCGGTGGTATTTTCAACGTTAACGATCGAATTAATAAGAAATTAATGAATCGCAGCACGAGCAATCTCGTTTCACGGATTATTACCTGTTAACGAAGTAAGTGAGATAACTCGTCGAAAAGGGAATATCATTTTGCCCTGAGCTACGTCTTTAATCTCTTTCTTCGACCTAATCATCGGGAAACCTTTGATACCGAAAATCTTTGGTTACAGTTTCGCGTTAGTAATTCACAAACGAAGCAATTAAATTGAAGTAACAGAAAGTATAGCCGGGTTGTGCGTGTATTACTTCAATCAGCGGTTGTAAATTTGGTGTATGAAAACAAACAGGAATACAAAATGCATCAAAGGATAGAAGTGAATTATAACTTCGATATTAAATGGATTCGACTTTGAGAAGGACGCATTAATAATCAAATATAATAACTTTTTAATAAATTGGTAAACATATAACGGAAAAATTAATTTGACTTCTAATACTTAAAAATTGGATGTTATAAAGATGTATATTTATTAGTGTTTGTTTTATGTAAATAAGATATTTAATAAATACTTAAATTAGTAAATTTTATTTTTAATTAATTTTCCGATAAACATCCTTTTCTGTACTTTCTCGATTTTTGAATTAATTACTGCACCTTATAGCCAGCAACAATATTTCAATTAAATAGAAAACACAACAAGGAAAAGTATTTGATGAACTTCGTGAGCCATTATAATTACATGTACCCGTACTATTATAATTCTTCGCAGATACTGATATTTATATCCTTAGCTGTTTTAGTTGTTCAAGTAATTGGTAAACTGGTATTTACCATCTAAATTATTTACATATTTACTTATTTATATTTAATTCGACTTGTTCTATTATTTACTGATAACCAGCAAAACATTACAAAATGTTATGTAATTAAATTTGTCGAACGTATTAAAAGGTCTATGTCATTTAACTAAATTACAATTTGTATTTATTCGTAAATAATATTTAAAAATTATGTATATTAAAATTTATTAAATGTTGCGTCTTACTTGGCAGAAATATTTTCAATTTGCACATTATTTCAACGGCGCCGTGGCTTAGTTGGTTAAAGCGCCTGTCTAGTAAACAGGAGATCGAGGGTTCGAATCCCTCCGGGGCCTGGATTCCTAAAATTAAAGAGATTGTTTTAGGAATTCTACCAGTATTTTTTTTTGTCATCTAGAAGGTAACGTATGCTATTTCCTTCAATGCTCCAAATATAACAAATTTTCACGTAAAACGACTTAATTATTATTTGAAGTAAAGACGTATCAGGACAAAGGATAGGCCAAGAAATGACCAGTTCATGAGATGCTTTAAATAAACATTTTATGGTTATTATCGTGCAATGTACTATTATCCACTATGCTTATAAAACGAACAATTGTAGTATAGAAATTTCAATAAATATGTCTTATTTTTAGCAATAAAATTGCCAGGTAGCTTTGTCACAAACCTACTTATGAAGTAACCTAATATGTTGAACGTTATCTCTAAAAGTTGATGGAATATTAATTAACGATATTAATTTTTTCAACCATAATTTATCAAGCTTTGATATTACTATGACATAAGTAACAAAAATATTTATTCCTGAACGATACTAATTAATACCACTTAATTGCAACCTGTGTAAAATATTATAAACGTAACAGCACATTGTACGATCATTTTGCCAGTATTTTCATGAATCAAAAACGTACGCCCGGCAAAAGATAAGAAGAAAATCCCTCAATGAACCGCTTATCAAAACGTAAGGAGAATTTTTTAATTAGGAGAATATAGTGCAATTTCGACGTGCCTAACACGAGTGCCACAAAGTCTGGCAGGGAACTTTGAGCAAGTTTTATCAGCCGTTATCTTTTATCTCTGTACTTCGCCAACTTTTTAAACCTCTGCTGGCGGGTCAGCGTTTTTAACCCTCAAGACATAAAGTTAAATATTCACTTCATGAAAGTGCCGTAAAGGGGCACAGTTTTCTCTTCTCGGTGGCTTGGCTGCGTGGAATAACGGCGAGGAATTCATTTGCTCCCTCTGCGAAAACATAACAAACCCCGATTCGTATAATTTACAATTTCTATTTAAATTTCGCCTTTCATATTTATAAACACATGCGTGCTTACTTAATTTTTCAAACGCTGCATGTGGTAAATTTAATGGCATCTGGGTAATTTACTATGAAATAACTCAAGCTTCGTTGTGCCATTTTATTAATTACTTTCATAATTAAGGTATTCCATTTATCACTTATCGAAACTTCATTAACTTTCAGATAATGAATTTAACTAGCTTATACAAGTCATATAATTATTAATAGATATAGATGTCGTTATAAATTCTGTATAATTACATATTTTTTCATAAAAAAAAAAAAAAAAAAAATTGAAAATATCTTATAATAAGTGTCAACAAGAAGAAAAAAGAGAGTTGTAATTGTAGTTATATTATATGTATAATAGTTATTTTTTAATAACAAACTATATCCTACAAGTTAGTGTACAGTTTAAAATTCATTAATGAACTTCTTAAATTTACGTAAGTCACATATATGTATTGGATTATAAATGTAACCTTATTTTTACATCAAGTATCTAGATTTTATGAAATGATGTTCACTTTACAAGATCAACGATTTTGAAACAGGTAGGTAACTTAATTTCGTAAAAATTTCGAAATATTTATTGAACAATCTAACATTTCAATTGTAATCCTATTGGCATTTATTGTAAAATCAAAGGGTTACGCTGATTATTTACATAAGAAAAAAGGAAACGTAAATGAGAGTCAAATATTGAGCAAGCCCAATAAAGGACAAGTTATGTACTTGCAGTAACATGAACAAACCAATTAGCTGGTTAAGCGACCAAACCCCCATGAAATTCAATTGTCTTCGCCCCATGCGTCTCCCGGCTAACCACCCTTATATTTTCATCCTTCTCCTTGAACACTCGAGCACCGTACCCCGGAACTCTAACAGCCGTGCAGGCTCCCTATTAGGGTGTCAATTAAATTAGATCACCGGCCTAACTTAGGGTAGCTTAACTGATAGAATGTCACGTGTATAGCTGGATACGTTCTTCCTCGCGAAAAATGGGTTACCGGAAAAGAGCAACGTATCGATTGACATTGAATGAAAAAATAACCATTCATGCCGATAAAAATTATTTTCAACACCTCATAAGAACAAATAGTCTTATTATTTATAAATTACTGTGAATAATAATATTTGCATTTTTAATACAATTGTTTTCAAAAAGTTCCATTAATTACTAAACATTGATCTTAAATAAATTTGTAAAAGTAAGTCTTGAATTTTCTAATAAATAATTAGAATTTGTCTACATTTGTTTGATAAAACTACTATTTTTGGAACATAGTGATTTGTAGTACCTACTGTTATCAAATTTCAAAACATCTTAATTCCCAATTATTTCTTTCATAAAATTACTCATTTATTAATTTCATAATTCCCATAGAGATGTATTGTGGTCCTAAAGTTAGTTCATCAACGTAACAATGAGAATAGTGATTTAAAAAGTCAAAACGATGATAAAATCCTTTATCGTCCGTTACTGCTGTAAAATATAAATTCAGGGCTAATGTTTCCATTAATGTTTCTAATTTTCTTTCTGTTTTTATTAATAACAGGATATTAAAGAGCTAAATTTCGTTTAAATATTTCAATATTTCAATTTTTTCATAGAAGGTGAACAGTTATCGGTTTTACTCATTGAATCTTCAGATTCGCAAACCTCGTGTAAACCTAACTGCAAATATTGTCACTTGATGAGTTGTAACTTTCAATCATGCTACACTTTTGCAAACAGAATCAAAGATGTGAAATAACTAAAAGAAACTGTATTATAAAGTAGATCAATCAACTGTAAATGTACTGTGTATTATATACTCTAAAGCGAATAATAAAATGAATGATATATTCTTGAATTTATTATTTAATAAAGAATCGCACCTATACCTCTACCGTCGAATCCTTCGATTTCTTTATGAATTGCACAGGTATACTTTAATTTTCTTGTATAAAATTTTTCTGATCAAATATATAACAATCATTCTAATTTTCCAATATGCAGAATAATAAAGTAATTGCTAACAAAAATTGGGATCAAAATCGAACGACGATTACTATTTGTGCAATGTTAAGGTTCAGCAATTCAGAAACAATGGTCTGCGAACTTTTATATCGTACATTCCTTTTTGCCTTCAGGAAACTTTTCTCCATCGTGTTACCTTCGGTCAGCAGAATTCCGGATTGGTTCCCATCTTAGATTCCCTCTGAACAAAGAGACTAGCGAACCCTAAAGAAACGAGGAAAAATTAAATTACTGTCGTACGTAATTCTTTCGACTCGAACGTAATTTCTTGCAGTATCGATACATTATTTACAAAGTCAATCCTTTTGTAATCGTAATGTGTCAAAATTTAAAATCTGAACTCTAAAACTGTTGCACACTTCTCATCTACTTTAATGTCGCCATTTTTTTCTTCATAAGTGATATACAGTAATAACGTAGCATTCTTTTATATTTTAATTTCATGATTTCTTATTTTTTCATTTACTTGAAAAATCTAACTTAAATAGATATTATTAATAATAGAATAAGAGAAACTTTCCAAAAAATTATTGAAATCGATCGAAATACATGGAAGTGATATACAAATATTTGTAATTGTTTTCTACATAAGGTAAGGACGCGGCAAAGAGTTAAACTCTGCAGTTTGATCGTTCGAAATTAAATCGGACACAACGAGAGCGTTGTGGCAGGTAATAGTAAGTTATATTCTACAAATCACTCGACTGTTTATGAATAATTTAAACGCTCAGCCCCCGAATATTGGTTAGGGTGAGACTGACTATCCTCCGAGGACAAAACGCAGAAACCCCTCAGGGACGAAGACCCTTTGTTACCGCCTTGCTGGTGGTTGAAGCGTGGATCCTGCTCTTCGAACCTATCGCACGTGGTAAGCCACTGTTTGCATTGGTCTTCCATGTTGAACCATGCCATCCGATCGTACCAGGGGTTACAATTTACAAATAAATGCGTGCGGAAATATTAAGTTATCAAAATTCGAAGCATGGCAACGAGGAGAATGAATTCAACCGCAGGACAGAGATATTTGTAATCATTACAAACTTATTTAAAAATTATTTAAATAGACGTATTTTATTAATCAAGTTTTAGTGATAAAACCGAAATTAAAAATTTGTAATACTGTAACGTGAATAATTTAAGCACGGGAACGTGAAATTTTATGTGCAATGAAATCCTTGTTCTGACTTTGAGTGATTGTTTGCTTGTAACCTTTAAAATTCAGAATACATAAAAGTAAATTGTGGAACACTTTTCAATCATATTGTACATTACAGTAATTATATTGTAATTATATTGTGCCAAAACTTTAAGTATCGGAAATGTTATAGACCTAAATAAATATATGTATACGATGTAAATCAGTAAATCGTATTGTGAAAGCAAATTGAGTTCAAAACAGTAGTTATATATTTATATATCCGAATTATTTTCTCCTACAGTTTCCAAACATTGTGTTTAATCATTTTCAAAGAGTGCTTTAAAAATTTTTATAACCAAATTTCTCAAAGGTTCAAACAAAACGAGAATGATAATATATCGGTTAAAAACAATATATAACACCTGATCATCAAATTACACGACTGAATGCTTCTTTTCCGAGACATTGCTCATTAGATTAGACCGGTTAGATCGATCTATACTGATTCAGGCGACTGGTCATGAAACGACTGAACCAGGGTGAATCCCTAAGCCCCATGAATTGAAAGTATTGTATTCAACACGGGGCCGATCATTGCCGGCGATAATGGCGGATTAGCGCGGTCCCATCTGTCATTTGACTTACGCAGAATCGCGTACTGTGTAGCAATGGTATCCAATACATTATCGAGGATGAAGCAAAGTAGCCTGATCCTGAGCTAAGTTAATGCGTCTGAAGAGTCGTGAAAATCTCGCAACTGTATCGATCAATTTTCAGATTCTTTAAATTTTCCACCCCTATCAATAAAATGCATTTTAACCATTTGCATACCAGTGGGCTTTCAAACAACACGATAGAAAAAGGCCAAGGTGCGCAATCACGTTCTTTCGATTATGTGTCGAAAAAAGCCAAGGAGCGCCATAGCGTTTCTTTGATTATGTATCGAAATATTATTTGTTCTTCAAATTTTTCATATTTTTAATTTGTAACTTATTATTTTATGAAATACTATTATATATCTATTATATACTATTATTTACATATTATATATATTATATATAAATTGTGAGCGCGCTGTCAATTGTCTGGATCGGTCAAATGCGCTGGGTTTTCCCGACAGGAAATCGGAAGAGCGTGAAAGCGGCTCGTAATACGAAAAAATTAACATACCCTATTCTATCGTAAAACATTCCAATTTCCACACTTAATAAAATTACCTAAAATTAGTTATCTTCAGCTCGATTTTCAGGGAGCACTGTACGATACATTGGCCATAGTGATAACCACGTACTGAAATATAGGAATACGAATAAACATAAATACGACGAACTTATGCCAGATATACATTTCATTTGGCAATCGGCCAATTGGCCCGATCATCTAGAGCATCGTGGGCATTTTACGGAATTTGTCGAATATTTCGTGCAGCTAACGGATTTAACGTTTAACGTCCGAGCAGGTGGTTCTCGCACCGTACAACTCACTTAGGGCAGTTAGAAGTACATCTTAATTCTGTTGAATGATTTTTACAATAATTCTGTCATCCAATTAAAATTAACTTGTTATCTGTGTTGCTCTATTTCAAAAGTGCCTACCTAATTTGTTTAAACAAAAATGAAGGGATGATGTGAAATGTTTGAAACTTACGAATATGTTTCAGTTTTCACCAAAACTTTTAATTTCACAGCAAATGATAATTGTGTGCTTTCTCGCGTTACAAGTATACTCGTCGTAAAACAAAAAATTGCGACTTCTTCATAACGAGTATGTTCGTTATACGTAATTGAAAGGTGAGGTGAGAAATGAAAAACAAAAAAGAGGGAAGGGGGCACCCGGGTTTGAACCGGGGACCTCTCGATCTGCAGTCGAATGCTCTACCACTGAGCTATACCCCCACTTGATGTGACTGTTCAAGATAGTGTTCTCATGGTGTAGTATTGTATAGTGCAATGTGATTTGTTTAAAAAATTGTATTGTTTATATAATAACCTAATATTACACTACAGAAAATTATAATTGATATTTATATAAGAATGAATGAAATAAATGTAAAGTAAACACATACTAACATAAAAGTTCCTTTTAAAGAAGGGAATTATATTTATATTGTTTCCAAATTAACGATAAATGTGTGTTTTATAATGTTGTACCAAAAATAATGGAGTTATAAGCAATGTAATTAATATTTTTCAAGTAACTAAATCGTTATAACCATTAATCGTATCACAAATAAGTTTACCTGCCTTTAAAAGTAACTTAACATATGGAACTTAAAATTAAATTCGTACATTTTAAAAAGTATATAACTCTTTCCTCAACTTTTACTGTTAATTTCTTTTGAGAAATAAATGACATAATCTATGATTGTATATAATACCTATGTAAAAATTGCTTTGAGGTATGTCGTCTAAGCCAGAAACGAATGAAATAACAGGTACATACACACTGTGTACCCAGTACCATAGATTTTATAGTATAATTGCAGGTCATCAATGACTGACAAAGGGCAGCAGAAAAACAGCTCTTGTTGTCATACAAATAGCCATGAGTTCAACCCCCCGTAAAGGCAGGGATGGCGACAGGTAGAGTAATATACTGAGGACCACCTAGTGGCTTCATGACTTAGCCATATGCCACCGTGACTAAGGCACACATGGTCGGGAATCGATGTGTATAGGGCCCCATAAGGACACGGGATCCTTCAAAAGGGACTTGTGTCACCGACGCGTTGAAAGAGCGTGAACTTGACATAGATAACTCCTTTCTTTGTGCTTTCTTGTCGATATGTCAGGTTGAAAGGTTGTGAATCATGCTCTGGAGTGATTCAACGATCTTAAGTTGTGATTTTTCTGTATTTTCAAATCATTGACTCCAAGTCAATTGGCAAACCTTATTCTTATATCTATTTTCGTATTTAATAACATTGTTAACGCAATTATAAGGAGATAGTGTAATAATAGGTACAGGTAGGCCTCGATTATTGTGAATTCAAATAACACGATGCTCGCTTTAGTGCAAATTAAATATAATCACGTCGCGTTTAATATAAATGAAAATCGGTTAATGTAAGAATATTGCAATAAAAATACCGAAGAACAAACGTAAAATGGTTGAAAGATAACTCAAGGAATTGGGACATATTTTTTTTCAAACTATTGGATAATAGAATAAAATAATGCTTGTTTGAAATTTGAAGGATGGAAAAAGAGTACAGTTTATACTGCTAAAATATTTGAAGGAATAATAAGAATATTTTTTGTAACTTATTCTTAGTAGACATATGAAATATATATTTCATGTTTCCATCAAGTTAGAACCAATTACAGTATTTGATTTATTCGAATAGCGGAAATTTCAATAATCCGGTCAATGGCTGGGATTTATTATTGGTTTTAGTCAGGACCCACTTTTCTTTTTATAATGTTCAACATTTTTTTATCGTATCTTCAAAAATAAAAATTTGTCTATTTATTGGATATCAGTTTCATGAAAATAATTTCGATCAGGTATGATTCGCAGACCATGTATCGTGACCATAACATCATATTAAAATACGTGTAGAAAAAAAGGAGGGCATCCGATATTGTATCCATATCAATAAACGATTTGAAGTTCTATCAAAAATTATAAAATTCGAATCAAGTTTAAAAAAATCATCACCAATATCTAAATAACAATATATCTCGAATTGCTCGTTTTTGATTAAAACTTACGATAAAATGAAAAATAAATCCAAGTGCATTTTGTAACTGTTGATTGAAATAGAATTCTTGCAGTTGTGTATTTCTCGAATTACAATCGAACGATGCATGTAAGTGGTGCTACACACCGCTTTGATATCCCATCATTCTCAAAAACAACGATACAATTATCGGAGAACAATAGTCAATTCCAAAAATCAACAGACGGTCCAGCAAGTCGGTTTTTTCCCAATGATTCCTTGCCTAACTAGAAAAATTATACGAGCCCAACATGCCGAAGTCGGTCTTTGCAGCCTTCCGTTCGGTTCACGAATTAATCCATCAAAACAGTCACGATATAACTCATGCCCGCCTTTTGCCATCCGTTCTGCGTCCACCTTCTAAAGTTTCAAAATTGATTGCGCCTCGTATTTAAATACTCCGACAGTTGGAAACTAGAAAATTTGATTTGTTCGTGTTCGTGAGAAATTTGAAAAATTTTATTCAATTCTATGTTCCCACCAAGGATTTATGATAAATAAGCAACCATGAATTGAATAGGAGTCATGAAAATATTGTTTTATCGACGATCAATTTATTTGTTTCATTATTCTGTATTCGAAGAGGATTGTTTAGCGTTTAAATTACTTGAGAACCGATAATGTTAACATTAGCACTATATTATAATAATCCAATAATGATAACGTTGCTAATTGTAATAGTATTGTATGTTGATATTAATGCAGCCAGATTGATACTTGTAATACCGTTGTTTGTAGAATTATGTAAGCAGTTAGAATTTGGTATATAATTTAATATTATTAATGTTTTTCAACTATTAAGTTATTAACCTGTTACGATTACTAATACTAAACGATTTACTAACGTCAGATGTACCATTTTACATCTTTTGACCTTGCATATATATTATTCAATTCATTCAACTAATTTTAAGTAAACTAATTACAAAATTACAAATATGTATAATGTGTATAAGATTACTGTTAAATAATAAATCAGAACGATGAAAAAAATAGTATTCAACTGCTTATTAACTAATAAAAAATCTAGATTTTTTTATTTTCATTGTGAAAGAAGGAAGATATGATTAAGTAACGTTAAAAGAATTCTGTGTTAAAGAGTGAGATCTGAAAATAATACCGTACCTACAAGCGTTTGAATTTTTGAAGCTTTTACTTCCTTGTAATTTTCAGAAGTTTCTACGTCCGAAAAGGTGAGCTTTCCAACATATGAAATGCAAAAGAATCTATACGAAGGCTGAAGCACTTACTTCTTACCACATGTTCACCTCGAAGAATATTCTGGCTTCAAACCAGCTGGCACCATTAACCCAAATATATGTGCCGTTCATAATGAAGAGAGTTCCTAGTACGTAAATTAATCACGAGCTTCCCCCCATGCATTCTTCGAGAGTAGATATAGACCTCAAAATCCCCTAATCCGATAATTCAAGATTAAATGAAAGATTCAGATATCCCCAGGAAGTCATACCTGAGGTTTATTTCTACACTTTTAACGTATGTACACATGTGTAATTTTTTGTGATACAGGAATTAGTTCAATTTTTTACTGGCTAGACTTGAGAAATTATTTAATCTTTAAAATTTCTTTAATATATTATTTCTGTAGCCACTTTATTTTTGTATCACAGTATTTTATACCCGTCCATACATTAAATTAGAGGATGAGAGTGCCTAGAAAAATATTCTTTCTGCAAATAATAAAGTTAGACTAAATAATGAATAGTTAAATATTTTCTTGCAGAGTTGGAAATTTTTATAATTTTCATTTTCATAAAACAACTGCTTGAATGGTTTAATCACAAAATGTAGCGTACCAAAACTTGCTATGCATAAAAGGATTTTTTCATACGTGTAATATCGGTGCCAAACGTTTATCACAAATACCAAACATTAAATATACTCCTACATAGTACACATGCCATATAAATACTTATTGTAACTCGTGACATTTGAAAATATGCATAAAGCAATGACAGTTACGTCAATACAATTCTACCCTGTACACGCGAAAAAATGTTCACGCACAATATGCGTGCGCTTCACATTCCTTTCGCAAAGCCTAAGATCCTCGATTAAAAACTATTTAACGCTAGAACCACCGACAATTATAGTGTACTTGTTTGCAATGGAACAGATCAAGTTGAAAATTACATGAAAAGATATTGAATACATAGAAAACAAATCTTTGTTTATACTTTCTGTAGAAAATCACAGCAAAATTTTGAAAGCTTTCAAAGGGCGGTCAATTTATAAGGCTGTTAATGAATAATCACCAATTGGTCATTTTGACTGGTCTGATAGTTCTAGTGTTAACCTATTAACTAGAAAAGAAAAGTAAGCTGATAAATTCTTCATTTTTAACGTAACAATTTATTTTTTTCTAAAATTCTTTGTATCTCAACGAATCGTTGTCATTATTATGAATTATCAAATAGAATCACAGCATCCACATTATTACATTTGTATCTGCCTAAATTAAGATCGACACTATCTTTATACGTTCTTACATCAGTTCTGTACACGAAAGCGCTTTCGACAAAGAAGTTACCCCGTTAACAGGTTAAGCTCGACTCTTGCCGAATGCCTGAAGCTTGTTCCGGGCACGGAAAGTCGGCTTAAGCTCGCGTTCCAACGGCAGGTGAGCGTGGAAACGGAAATGGAATGCGTCTAGTGGACGTGTGCCCGGTCGTGCGTGCACAGATGAGCTCCCCACGGCAGAGGACGTGGGTCATGCGTGTGGACCGACGTCGGTGTGCGCGCCCACGCCACAGCGCCGTGTTCTCCAGCACCGGCTAGCCCGACTATAGGATCAATATAAGCGATGACATAGCGAGAGCTCATCTTTAAGCCACGCCCGCGAGGCAGCGAGCACCAATGCAGCCGCGATTCACCGGCCGCGCGGCCAATGGGTGGCCGGCATCGATTTTTCGCGGCTTCTTTTTTTCGCGAAAGTGAATTTCTTCGCGATGCTGACGGGAGTGCCGCGCCAAGAGCGACAGAGAAAGAACGAAAGGTGGAGTGAGCACGCCCGCGCGCACGAGAGAGAAAGGGAGAGCGAAAGAGCGAGAGAAAGAGAGAGAAAGGCGCAGCAATGGTGTGAGACAGGATATCGAGATGGCGAACAGCGGAACAGAGAGAGCGTGCGATCAGGGCGGCAGGGAGAATGGGGTAGAAGTAGAAATAGAATGAGGCACTACGAGGATGGTAGTAATGGTGCGAGCGAGGGCGTAGCAGGGGGCGAAAAGAGGAGACGCCCGTAGAGAAGGCGGAGGATGAGGATCGATGAGGACAGGGTGACTCTTCCAGGGGTAAACGAACCCCCATTTCATCTACCCTTCGTACTGTTATCGGCTGTCCCTTTTTCAATCGGCGGAACCCCTGCTGCTAGGGTATCGACGCGGCCCACCAGTTCATCTGCATGCGTGGCCCGCTGCCTGTTGCAAGACGTGGGCCGCACGCCGATGCTCGCTGCTGTTCGTCACGGTTTTTCACGTGCTCGTTCGAACACGCGACACGCGAGCCCCCATCGCTCTGTCGAGCATTTTTCCCGGACATCCGGGGAGAGCGACGGTTCCGCGCGAGCCATCAGCGAACCGATCGAATGGAGGGAAGGAAGGTATTCGAGTTCGGATCTCAGGGAAACGGAGATCTTGCACCCCTTAGATATACGATATACATGGCGAAACATCGATTATCCGAATTAATTAATTAATTAATAGATCCGTTTGGATAAACGATTCCTCTGGGTAATCGGTTTGAGATAATCGGACTTTTGATTATGTCGTAAAGCGAACTAAACGGTTTCTAAGTATCGATGTTTGTTAGGTGAAAGAATAGATATCTAATAAGAAAAATGCTGTATAAAAATAAATTAAATATTTGTAGACACAAACGTTTAACGTTTTCGGATAATCGACGTTCTATAAATACAAGGGTAGCATTTAATTTTTGTAGAGTTTTATGACATTCCGAGGTTGGAAAATTATATAAAAATAATTATAAATTAGAAAAAATGATATAAAAATGTTTATTCGGAAAAAAGTTTAGATACTGTGGAACTTGAGTTGTTAGACAAGTAAATATAGGTATTGAAATATTGGTTCTTTATCAGCAAACTGCTTAATGTTATAGATGGAATTCGTAGAACTAAAACACACGCCTAATCAAAATATTCTAAACAAATATTAAGGTCTATTGAAATAAATAAGCAACTTTAATTAATTTAACAACTAATAAAAGGGTTGTTTAGTAAAAATTATTTAAAATATAGGTACACATTGTGTGCTATATAATTCACTTCACTTAAAAATCATTCAATTAGTAGAAATAACACCTACTAGTAACTTTATAAATACTGCAAAATTACTAGATTAATTAATTTTAAAATAAAATGAAACAAATTAGTAATTAGAAATTATTTTAAAACGATGAAAGAAAGGTCTTTTAACGTAACAAGTATTATACATTTTGAATTTATTTTAACAAAACATTTCGATACAGATCTTATCTGCATATCCTTTTTTAAATTAAAGCCTTATAAACTTACTAGCAAAATGTCTAGCAATTTATAAAAAGAATAAATGTTTGTTTTACTACAAAAAGAACTTCGGCTATAATGGTTCGAAACTTTCGTACGATATATGTTGCATACTATGTATATTGCATAGGAAAGCTCATTTTGCCTGTTTTCTCACATTTTTTATAAAGTAATACGAAGTTCCGGTATATGACAGCAGGCACTTACATAAAAATACAATAATTAAACAAACAAAAATGAAGTTACAGAAGTATAACTTTTATCTCGTAGAATTATTCATGTTTTAAATTAAGACCGAAGGAAACTGAATTATTAAAGAATTATACATGCTATTTTTATCAAATAAATGTAACCTGAACTTTATAAACAAATTTATAGAATTACTAATTGCAACAAATGTGTTTTCTATATATTTTCTATATCTATTTCTACATATGTATATATTGTGTATTTTATATGAAAGGTAATTTAGTTTAGTACTATATTGTACTATTAATATAAAAATGATGTAATTGTTAATTAAAAATAGATAATAGCTGTGCAAAAGTTAACCAAGTGAATAAAAATTATTACTTAATTATAGACTTTTATTCAATTCGTAGTGTACTCGGAATAAATATTGCAAATTTCCCTCAATTATAAGACTTTAAGACAAAAAAGATTAGAATGTCATTTTGTATCTACCTGTTCTTTCTTCCACACCTCCTCCCCCGGCGTCATAAATCGTAGTAAAATTCTGAAATGTTTAAATAAGGAAAATCTATTATATCTGTTCCTATTTCATATTGACTTTACAACAAAATTAAAGGTGTTACTCAAATAAATACCATAAAACAGTGTAATTTATTAGAATTTAATACATTAATGTACCTTACATTAATAGAAGTAAACTGATGTGTAAAGTTACCTTCTAATAATGGCGATTTTGATCACAATCAGTATTGAAGAACGTATCTCAGAATGAAACACCACACTACGTTTATAATATAACATGTTTATTTAATATGTATGCAACTGCAATAAACTAATTAATTATTTTGATAAGCGCGTTCCGAAATGTCAAATGTTTCTCCATTGAAATTCAATGGTACTGCTATAGCCCTCTACTGGGACAGCAGGCAACTTTCCATGTGCAGTTCAACGTATCCTTTCATAGATAATTCAAAACAACCTTGCCTGTGATTTTTATTAATAAATTAATTTAGAATATAATTACTGTCAAGGTACAGAAAACACATAGCAACACAAACGGGATAAGATTATAAAATTTTTTAAAGATGATCTGTTTCGCTTCATTAGTTATAATCTGTCTAATTTTAATAGTTTTTGCAATAATGTATTGCATTACCTGTTTTTCATTATCGTCAATAATTATTAAAATTTATAAATGTAGTTAATTTTTAATGCAAGATAGGATAATATAAATATAATATAAATATAAGGAAAATATCATCACTTCTCATAACAAATTCATTCATAGAAAACACCACAAGTTTATGATTAAATTTATAGAACTATTAAAAACCATACACTATTATACTATTTACAACACATAAGCAATAATATTAAAAAAGAGAATAAATGAATTGTTATGTTTTTTTAAATATTAATAACATTTTAATTAATTATTAATGGTTTTATATCAACTATTGCAAGTATCTATTAAATGTTTAAAAACCATAAAAAATTATGAACAATTTAATTGTACTGCATTAAATACAATAATTATATTTTGCTATAAACTTGAATACATTTATAAACTCTAATAAAAAATAGGTAATGTAATAAATTATTACAAAAACTATTCTAATTAAACAAATAATAATTAATAAACCGAAATAGAAAAATTTTAAATTTCAATCGACAGTAGTCAGGACCACAACAGTAGTTCATGCATCGACGCACATTTCGCTCACCGCGCAACTCGGAAATGACCTCTAGCGCTCAGTCACTGTTCGACCGCCGTATCGTGCGCGTTAACCTGTCAATATGTTACCAACATATTTGACATATCGGGCGTATAGTAATGGGTTCGCGCGCGTACCCACGTATAACCGCGAGTGTTTTACCGTGCGTTACCGTGTGTATTCGCGAGTGGATACCAGTGTTCCGGCCGGTGTTACGTGTGCCCAGCAGTGGTTACGGTGGACATCATTGCGGGTTAGTAAATGTATTCATACATGAATTACTGCATGTTTTGCGAGTATTTTTTCCCGATTGCATGTCTTCGCGAATGCTTATGCGCTTAATGCACGCTTTCATTAAAGTGTTTGTTTTATTAATTCACGTTTTCGCGAATGTTTTTTTTTTCGATTAATGCATGTTTTCGCGAATATTTTTTCTGATTAATACTTGCTTTTGCAAATGTATTTGTTTTATTAATTCATGTTTTTGCGAATGTTTTTTCTCGATTAATGCATATTTTTGTACATGTTTCATATAATTTTTGCAAGTTAATTTCAAAATTTTTACACGTTCTTTTTTCTGCTCAGGGACTTCATCTTCTGCCAATTTTGAGCTGTTCGAGATACCATAAAATGTTCTGCGATCGGTAAGTCGCATGCTTTATGATTCCTCCGGTCCCCGATCATATCGTAGGACGAATTGCCCGAAACGATACGGGGACGGTTGTATTTTATCATCTTTTCGCGAGCGTAACGACCACAAATGTTATTGTACATTAATACAATAGCAATCGTATATATTATATTTATCTCGCGATACTCTTCTTCGCTTGTGATAGGGACTTGTGATTGATTGTATTTTCTGTTTGTTATAACTAATTCAATGTAACTGTTTTACTTTGCTTTGTTATAGGTTCCCACTAATTAATTTTTACTTAGGTTTAACTAATTGTCACTAATTTTTTGTACAAAATTGTTTTCTGGTCTCTTCTATATAGACTCAAGTTACTTAGGTTTAATTAATTCCCGCTAATCAATTTTTACAGAATTGTTTTCTGTTCTCTTCTATATAGACTCAAGCTACTTAAATTTAACTAATTACAGGATATATTAATTCAAATTTATCGTTTTGTTATGTATGTTTACCTATTTTCTATATGTATATTTTTGTATATTTCTCTTAAAATCGACCCATTTTCAGATGGGTCTCCAAGCGTAGTCACCTCCCCGTGGTGAGACCTGGTAATTGATATCGGTTTTCAAAGATTACATGTTCTTTGGAAACCGATATCAAGCCAAGAACTACGCATATATCCCAATATTCGGTTTAAATTTATCAAAATTCCTTTTTAACGTTTCGTAATACATGAAAACGGCAAAATTACTAGAATCCTCCCAATATCATATGTATATACGTATTACATGTACAAAAATACCATAGCTAACATACGTAACATCATTATACACAGCTAACAGGAAATGATTTTTAATATTCAGTACCACACTTATTATAGCATTTAAAGGAGTATCGATACAATTAACACGTTCCGTGCCACGTGGGGCTATTGGATGGACATTCTTATTGTAAAATGATAAATTCTTTAAAAATTTTAATTTTGATTTTGTACTATTGAAAAGGTATTGTAAGGTATACCTAGGTCAAAAGCATTGAAATAGCGGTGAAAGGGTAGAACGTTCTTAAATATGTCCCTTTATTATGTACTCGCATATCTCTTTTATATAAGTTTTATTACAAAATAGGTGGAAAATTGGAACAAAATTGAATACAGTATAATTGTAAGATCATCTTCTTTGATTTAATACGCGGAAAGATCATAGATGTTACCTAAATGCTTAGAAATTTATATAAATTCTCTATCCTGTATATTGCATATTGACTATTAGCACCTTTTTTCAACCGCTAGATGGCTATAGTATTTCGAGGTTGTAGCGAAAGAGGTTGGCCGTAAGTACGAAATCTTCTTAGCCGACAGAAAGGTTTTAGAGGAAGATTCAATTTCACGGTAACGAATAGAATTTAATAATGATAACAAAAGTACAACAATGAATATAACAATAAGTAGCAACAAATATAACGAGAAATACTAATAAATACAACGAGAAACCAGAAAGTAACGGTAAAGTATAAAATATAACTTGAGCTAATGAAAACCTTTGGACTATCTCTCGGGACGCTTTCTCTATGAATGCCGAAACGGGGTGCAATCTCGAGAGACGCGCCGGCGAAAAAGAGGGCGCTCGCAATTTGTGTTGGCAAGGGTGCACTTCCGGTTGGAAATGATAGTCCAAGCGGAAGTGCACTTTTCGGCGGGACGGCTGAACTGAAGCAGAGGTCGCCACAATGTCCACAAAGTGAAGAAGTTTTCAACTCGCAAAAAAACACGTTTTGAGCCAAAAAACCCGATCATTCTTGCATGTTTTCCGTTGGTTAGGGTTTATTCTCCGGTTTCATATAAGTTTCATTACAAAATTCATTATAATAACAGAAATAACTATCCAGTTAGTACTTCTCCCTCCGCTAGATGGAACCATGATATCCAAAATTACAATCATTCTTAATAAACGGTTATAATTAGCAAATTAGGCGGAAAATAAGAACAAAATTGAATAGAGTTTTTAATACTAGTTCTCTTTTAAGATTAGTATTAGCACTTCACTTCATTTTTGTATAGGAGGGGAATATATCTGAACTCTTAAAAGGGATATATATTACCCATGCATTTTATTTTATCAGTCGAGTTATATACATTTTTCTTTCGACTGGATAGGGTCGTGATACTTTATATGCTTAATTTATGAATTATTATTATCAGTAGGTATTATTGCAAATTTTATTATGCTATACATCGTTCGTTAATAAATTTTTGTGATTATGTTATTAAAAAATTATGAGGTACATAAAATTATTGTTAGTTGAGAAACACTGTTTCGAAGCACGTGTTATACGTCGGGTTATAGCACTGTAAATAATAAGTAATCTCTGATACTTTAATAACGTTTCATCGTTTATTTTAAGTACTTAGAAAGGTAAAATAACTGTCTAAGTGAGAAGGTAAAATTTGTGAATATTTTATGATACATTAAATAAACGACAATGTCTGAGACGGCAAAGAAAAACACTGATTCCGGAAATTCTGAAAATCGTAACTCCAAACGAGATCCTTCACAAGAACATGTACATAATAAATCTGAAACAAATTTCAGAAAAGATCATAGATCGAGTAATGATTTTAAAAGATATAGGAGTTCATATAATACTGGTGAGGCTATAATATAGTATAAGGATGTTTTGAATATTAAATTCATAAAAATAAACTGATTCTTTTATTTTTTGGAATTTTCTTTAAAGGATTTCGAAATGATAATTTTGGTAAAAAATTTTTCAAACGCAATCGGTCAAATTTTCAACAAGATGGGAAAAGAAAGAAATTGGAAGTTGGAAGTCGATTAAAAGAATCTGATGTTGGTATTACGGAGTTTATAGGAGATGAAGGGTTTTTTGGTGTAATTAAAGAAAGATATACAGATTTTCATGTCAATGAAATTGCTCTTGATGGAGAAATAGCTAAATTAACAAATCAAGACATTCCAATAGATGAGGAAGAAAATCAGAATTTAGAAGAACTAAGAGAAAATGTACCAGAAATAATTTGGGATCAACTACAAAGTTTAAAAGAGTCAGAAGCAGCTCCTGTAGAAATTGATGTAACTGATATGAATAAAGATCAACGTAGGGCAATTCATGCAATCGCTAAAAGAATGACAAATATTGTTAGTCAAACCGTAGATAAAGAAAATAAGAAAGTTATGGTGATTATGCCAAATAAAAGCACGAGCAATACTTGTATGTTGAATATTTATCTTGAAATAGAAATTTTCTTGCTCATATTAATGTAATATTCTTTGCCCTTAGATTATAGCTTCCGTAAAGATAATCGAATAAACTGGAAAAAGCGAGGGGAATATTGTTGTTTTGTATTACATAAAGTAAATATGGATACAATGGATGCTTTAAATCAGTTAGCTATGAGTTTACGTATGAGGTCAAATAATTTTAATTATGCTGGAACAAAAGATCGTAGAGCTTGGACCTCTCAGTGGGTTAGTTTGAGAAAAGTGAATCCTACAGATATATTAAGAGCAGCAAAAAGTTTGCATGGAGCATATGTAGGAAATTTTAAGTTTGAGAAAGAACCTTTAAAGTTAGGCATGTTGTATGGCAATTATTTTAAAATTGCTATAAGAAATGTCAGTGGAACAGATGAACAAATTGAAAAATCACTGATTTCTTTGAGGGATCATGGATTTATTAATTATTATGGTTTACAAAGATTTGGCACTGTACGTGCCATCCCAACTTATGAAATAGGCAAAACTTTACTTCAGGGTAATAATTTAACTTTTGTATTAACAAATGTATCTTTTTTATCTCCATGCACTCAGTAAATTATTATCTCAGTATAAATTTTATATTTTATAAAAATAGGTAATTGGAATAAAGCGATTGAATTAATTTTAAAACCTAGAGAAGAACAGGATAAAGATTTGATAGAAGCTAGAAAAATATATGAAACGACTAAAGATGCGTGTGCTGCATATAAAATAATTAAAAGATATGATAAAATAGAGGCTACACTTTTAAGAGGTATTTGCGAATCTGGTAATAATAATCCTCAGGGTGCTTTAGATTCAATACCAAGAAATGCTCGCTTAATGTATATTCATGCTTATCAAAGTTTTGTATGGAATTATATGGTATCAAAAAGAATAAAAGAATTTGGAAAGAGTCCTATAGTAGGAGATTTGGTGTATGAAAACGATGTAAAAAGTGATAATAACGAAGATGAGTTTGTTTGCGATAATGAGAATGAATCTGTTACCGAAGATAATGCAGAATCTAATAAAAAACTGAGTGAACTTGAAAATGAAGCAATTGCAGATATAAAAGTGAAAGAGGTGTCAGAAACATCTACGGAATTATCAAATACCTCAATCACAGAAGTAACAGATGCTACAGAATGTTGTCTTAAAATAAATGAAAGGTCAGAGGAAGATAAAACTTCTAATGAAAAATATGAAAATGATGATTTACATAATCTTCCTGCAGTAAAAGTGCTTAAAGAAGAAGATTTGCCACATTATACATTGGCAGATGTACTAATGCCTCAGGTTGGTTGGAAGGTTACATATCCACCTTATGCTAAACCATGGTTCGATGAGTTTCTAGCAAAAGATGGATTGACTACCGACCTTAGACAAAAGAATAAGTAAGCAATTAGGAATAAATTTTGGATGCATCTGATTTTAATGATATTTTTTTATGTTTAGCGACATTTATTTTATTTCAGAAAATACAGTTTAGGAGGTGCTTACAGAAAAATATTACAAATACCTTCAAATTTATCATGGAAAATTATGCATTATACAGAGAGACATAGTGATCTTATTATGTGCGATATTAACGAAATGAGAGGGTATCCTGCTCCAAAGGATGATCCAGGTAGAATTTTGAACTGACGTTTAATTTAATCTTTGATATTTATTAAAATAAATATTTAATTTATTTTTATTGCAAAGTTAACAGAATATTATTTTTACGGTATTACTAAATTTTTTAGAAGGGCAATATAAAGCCTTAATTGTCGAAATGTCTTTAAAATCATCTACATATGCGACAATGGCATTGCGCGAAATACTCAAATCCGATACTTCTCCACAAGCTCAAGCTGCGCAATTCGCTGCATGTAATACAGAAGCAGAGACTTCAAATGCCTCAGAAAAGCTTACAGAGAATGAAAATGCGGTGCAACAGGATAGTAAAATCGATGACGCAGAAAAATCTAAAATTCAGGAATTAGAAACAAAAGATGAAAAGATGGAAACATCTAATGAAATAAAACTGTGATATATTACATTTGCATTTAAAAGTTGAAATATTTAGTAATTACGTTACACGAGCAAATAGAATATAAAAGGCACTAATGTATGCAGTTTTAAATATCTGGTAACATTTAAGCCAGGATTAAAGTATTATTCAATACAATTCTTTTTTTTTTTTTAAGAATATTTATTTAATTTCTGTTTTACTTATATGCACTCATATAACGATATTGTGTTCATTACATACTATGACGTGTTATTGACTCGTTAAGAGAATGTCATTTATATTATGTTTCAAGCAAAAAGTAGGGTATTTAAAGTAGGTATTCATTCTGACCTTGCTGTAACCGTTTCTTAATTTTTTTGACGATGGAAGTTCATTAACATTGTTTATTTAATACAAAACTGAAGAGGTATATCTTTTATTTGCACACATAATAATCAATGTACTAATCTATAATATTTTCTGTACTATAATAAACTTTAGAATATTCAATAAATTCTGTACATGTTTCTTGTTTATCCCTCCTCAGATTTACAAATGTAAAAGCATAGTAGCTACTTCAGCGTTTAGGATAAATTGAAGTATCCCTGAAATCGATCTGTCACGATAACGTAATATACATGTACAGTATAAATCGTGGTATTGTCATATGTGGCCGATGAAGAAGCGATTTGTAATGATTCTGAGGAGGCTTCAATAGCGTTAATATCCTCTCAGGTGACAAACGAGGGAACGGCGCTGCGGGACGTCCGGCGTCCCGACGCCACACGACAAATTATCTCACCTCCGGTCGAATACCGTGAAAAATCACCAATATCGTGACCAAGCATTATTGTTGAAAAACGTATCGCTCTACCGGGGTAATTAAGCTTTATTATAATTTAAACGATATATTTCATCGATAATAAATGATAATAATAATGAACAATTAGTTAAGTCATTAGAATTGTATAAATGTTGCTTTATTTTTAATTTAAGCATTACTGAATATATGTACTATAGAAACAGAATATACAGCTTAAATTTAATTGTGTCCAAGGTGAATTTCACAACTTGATCATCTCGAATAATTTATGAATTACTCGTTGCAGAAAAAATGTTGCACGGTATGCTAAAATGTTACAGCACCGTATGTCTTTTCTTAGTACCATGCAACTTTTATTTTCTCTAATGATTAATTTGCAAGTTATTTAAAATGGCCAAGTTGTAAGATTCATTTTATATGTGCACCTTCTTTTTGTTACTTGGTTTCTTTTCAAAAATAATTGATAGCAAAAGATAATTTAAAATTTAAATGTGATTTACAATTATTCATAATCGGACGCTTTAAACTTTACGTGATATTCCTTGGAGCATTTAGAAATGCTCTCGTTGTAATAAATGTCGTTTCCTAGCATGACTTTTACTTTATACGAGAATACATATAGTGCCATTCTACCATCCTTGGTACCGGTTGGCTCTATAGAATAATAGGAGACAGGATACGGAGCGATGGTACACTATTAACCATATTGCTGCATCCCCTTATTACGTATTTACTTAAACAACTTTAAATCATTTTTTATTTACATAAATTAAGTAGCATAAATTTTTCATCTTATAAGAGATCGTATAAAATTCACAGAATGTGTATTTATGTCCTGGTTTTTATTTTTGTATTCATAGCAATTTAGATTGTAGAAACGTAAAATTCTGCTATTTACATTTGACTTACGTTATCAAATTACAAAATGTTCTACCGAAGAAAAGTGATGTTCATTCTATAAGTAATTAAGCAATAGAATTTTATTTATTTTATAAAGGTACCGTAAAAACTGCGATTCGTTATAGATTCGTTAAAATATGTGTATATGTATACAGTAGCTGACATAAGTTACCTATATAAGTACGAGAAGATAATACAAAACAAATTACCATAATTTATAAATATTGTTTATACATCCGTTTTGATCGTCAGTAGCGTAGCATGACACTTACTGATTGGTACAAAACATGAATTTTGTTTATTGTGTTATTTCTCATACACGAATCACTTTATATTTGCAGACCCTTTAATCTTAAACTTTTGTCCGCTGCTGTGTATATATTGGGTTGTCAACTAAATGATTGCGGATTTTGTCGATAAATGGTTTCAGCACATTCTTCCGTTTTATCAACGTGTCCAAAACACCTAACCCATATTGTTTTCTTGTTGCTTGAACTTCCACGTTTAATTAATAAGTAAATTTTATCGATTATTTATTTAGTTTCGTTTTTATCCTAATTTAAAAATGGAAAAACGAAACGCATACTTGAGACATATTTTATTGTATTTCCGAAAAGGCAGGAATGCACTGCAAGCATCCAAGAAATTGTGTGCCATATATGGGGATGAAGTCTTGAAAGAAAGGCTTTATTTATTTATTTCGTTCCATACAGAATTACTTAAATCGTACAATTTTTAATGACGCTGATGATGTAAAATCTCATTTAATTCAGTTTTTTGCTGGTACAGATTAGAAGCTTTATGAACATGGAATTATCACATTGTCTGAAACATGGCAAAAGGTCATCGACAAAAACGGACAATACCTAATTTAATAAAGTCATATTTTCAAGTAAAAATTTTAAATTTTCATTCTTATTTAAAATCCGCAATCACTTAGTTGCCAACCCAATACCAGTATCATCATGATGCTTGTATGTATCATGAAAAGATGTATCAAACTCCGCCCTCCGGAAAAAATACCGCCCCCCTCGACATGCGCCCTCGTCGACGCAACCCTCTTTCTCACCTGTAATCGCTTGCATAATCTGTTTGGGGGTAGTGAGCGTCTAATTCGAACTTATCCTTCTTCATGCTTGGATTCGTCGGCTAAGTGCGGGAAATTGTATCATCGGTGTCATTGGTGAAGTTTATCTTGAAAAAATCGTATTACTTGCAATAATTACAAGATCAACTTGAGATGTCTGGTAAGAGTGAAAATAAATTTGTTTTGACTGGAAACGATAAAGAATTTTTTAATCATTAAGACAATTCTATCTATAAGATTATAATATCCATAACATATTCCTGTTTAACGCTAAAATTATTTTTTTAACATTTTATTCGCAACTTTTAACTACGGGTTTCGAAGATAACAACGTGTACTGCATAGAATGAAATTAAATTTTACTTTCTAACTTTTTGCGATACACCTGTTTCACGTCTTATTATTTTAATGTTAAATGTGCATTATGCGGTGCAGCGCAGGACGTGCCTTTAGATTTGAGTTGTCGTGGCTCCGAGGTGAAAGTAGGTTTCTTGAATTCATCCAAGTTTCAAAGATGTTTACCCTGTCAGACGTGCGGCAAAAATTTTGACAGGCCTTCTTTGCTTAAAAGGCATCTGCGAACTCATACAGGTCAGTTTACTTAAATCTACACGAAAGTAAATTAATATACTCTGTTATTTTATTATAACAATCTATAATATATCAATAAATTGACAATTGAGCTATAATTCAGATAAATTGGGGTAGAATTATTATGCGGAAACATTTCGTTTTTGTTGTATTTAATACAAAATATTCGTTTCTGTGGCAATTGAATTTGAACAGGATGTTACGTTATATGCATTGACAGGGGAAAAGCCACATGGTTGCAGTGTGTGCGGAAAAATGTTCAGTACAAGCAGTTCTTTGAATACACACGTCAGAATCCATACCGGGGAACGGCCACACGAGTGTCCCATTTGTGGGAAACGTTTCACAGCTTCGTCAAATTTGTATTATCATCGAATGACGCACTACAAGGTTTTTATTTGGCAGTGTATTAAGCTTTTTCACGTTTGACTTGGATTCTGTCAGTATTTTATTACGTCGTGTTAACCCTTTTGTTAATTACAAAGGGTGGTTAAATCTATGGCAAAGTATTGAAATGTATAAAAATATTTGAATTAGACAGACTATCATTTTTGTTTAATTATTGATTATATAAAAGAAACATTTTAAATTGAACAAATAAAGTATACAGAGTGTCTCAACTTAAACGGGATGTCTAACTGTCTCGTATATTATTACACGTACTTACACGAGACATTAGAGAAAATAATTTTGGGATACAAATATTTTTTAAACTTGTTTTGTCTTTTGATAATATAAAAGCTTCGCATGAAACACTTTTGGTATCGTTGTAATTCTAAAAAAGTTAATTACATATTTAATCTGGTTTAGATGGGACACCCGGCGTATCTTTAACCAGTCAGCTGTGTTTGACGTCTATATCCGTCATGCAGAATGGTAGTATTTTTGCGACATGACGACTATATCCGTCATTCGCAGAATTTAGTTACCACATTTGCTATTTAAATTGTAATTTTAACAAGAATTAAAGTATATTCGTAAATTTCAATTTTCGAATCTTCAGAGGTCAGTTTCAAATAAGATCTAATATTTTGCACTTTAACGGGAAACATTTCCGGGATTATATACCGTCGAATTCTGTAACAACAAATAATCCATCACGTGCAAAGTGCCACTGTGTGTCGTTTCTTGTTTTCGTGAATACCATTCGAGAGAAGCAGTTTGAATTTTTAACTTTTATAAACATTTGATTTGTTCTGAGTTACCCCTTTGCTAGGTATATAGTATATGTTTATGTTAAGTAAATGAATATTAGTAAGAAAATTGTTCGATTTATAAAATAACGCCAATTTTGTTGATTCCTTAGTTTAACAGTGAAAGTTTAACAGAGTAAGTTTCGCTGTTAAACTAATGGATCAAAAAAATTGGCGCTATTTTATAAATCGAACAATTTTCTTACTAACATTCATTTACTTAACATAAACATATACTATATACATAGCAAAGAGGAAACTTAGTTTAACAGCGAAACTTACTCTGTAAAGGTGACTGGTTAAATCGTTTTTTTATTAGGATTCATATTATAAAGCAACAAAAATTAAGATTACTCCGTATTTAAATATGATATTTAATTCGATAATGCATGATAGTGAAATGTGCATAGGAAAAACCCCATAAATGCAACGAATGCGGCCGTTCTTTTCCGACTCCTGGTGATTTACGGGCTCATGGGTATTCCCACAGTGGCAACTGGCCGATGCGATGCTCGATCTGTAATCGGGGTTTCTGCAAACCTGGAGCTCTGCATCATCATATGCAATTGCACAACGGTAATTACTGTTAATTAAATATTTTGTCTGATAGTAACTGACGTATCATTAACAACAGTTTCTGAGTGAACACGTTAAAGAATGTTAAATATGTCTTTATTTTGCGAAAAGACATATTTTTATTTATTATAATCGCCCTCCACAAAATTCTTCCAACATCTGCTTACATTAAAAATTACGCGAACCTAGATAAAACGACAATTTTCTTTTCTTTTGATTTTTAAACATAAAAAGCAAATTTTTAATCGCAATAAACATACGTAGCTATTTCGTTGATCCCTGATTTAGAAATGACGAAACGATAATATCAAGTTTGTTTGAAAAGGTTAAGCCTGAATGTGTTTTAACGAAGAAAATTTTGGAAACCGGATAAGAACACGTTAAATTTGCATTTCGAGAAATTGACTATACATTCATTGATGTTTTCAATTTTTACAAAGTAATTTCTTGTTTCACGTAAGCAACAGTTATTTCGTTGAATAACCGCGTTTACCGATTTTATTTCAGGAAATCGATCGTTTCGTTGTAATGTATGCAAGAAACAGTTTTCCGTAATCGGCAATCTACGATCGCACGAGCGATCTCATAATCTCGATAGGTCAATTGGAAGTACCGCTAATTCTTCGGGCATGGTAGAAAGCAAAACATCGACATTAAACGAGTACGCGTTCGAGGATGTAAGCAGCAGCCATTTGCAGTTTCCTGCAACCTACTCTTGGACATCTTGGATACCTTTGTACTATCCAAATTGAATAAAATAATTGCTACGTCACGTATTTTACGATAGGCATTTTTACCTGTTATTTAAAGATGATAAGATAAAGCATTAAATACTGGGCGAAAGATAATAGTATAATTACGTGTGAGCGAATCTTATCTGTGTAATAAACGACTGGTGTAATAATTAAAATGTCATTAATTAAAATTTTCCCTTTGATACCATATGATTTCGCGAGTGTGTGTGTTTTTAAATGGTGATTGTAGGGTAAGGTTGCTCAACTTGTATCACTCGAATTTTGAACGAATTACAGCGACAACAGCGCATACAACCATAAGCAAATTTGCGTCAATTAGATGTTCTATTAATTTCGTTATAATAAATAACAACAATATTAACACACTATCGGCGGGAAGGGTATTAATACCTTTTATGCAGAATGTACGCTAAGTGTTAGTAAAGCACTTACCAATGCTTGTTTTTTTTTTTCATTTAACACTATTCCTACCGACAATTCACGTGTACCTATATTCCTACCGCGACATTCCCACGTAAGACAGACTACAAATTTTTCTCAGAAAGTAAACATCGAAAAGAGAAGTGAACATTGAAAAATGTATTATACGTATATTTGAGGAAAAGTCTAAAATTTAAAGGCGATTCAATTATGTTGTGTATATGAAATTCTAATCACAATTTTAAAAACGGTCATTTGACCAGTTGTGGAAGAAATAGTGTTAAAACGGTCATACTATATTTTTGATGTGTTTAAAAATACAAGCTTTCAGATTAAAATCAATTCAAACGTTAATCAAAATATTGTACATAATATTTCAATATCGTTTCAAAATCATACTGAGTCTTTTCTCTATAATACAGGAGAAAGGAATTCCAAAATTCAACCACTTTAATTTTAATAGTCAGACACGTAGTCTTATTCTTGAGTTTTATTTTAACACTATTCCTACCGACAATTCACGTGTACCTATATTCCTACCGCGACATTCCCACGTAAGACAGACTACAAATTTTTCTCAGAAAGTAAACAATGAAAAGAGAAGTGAACATTGAAAAATGTATTATACGTATATTTGAGGAAAAGTCTAAAATTTAAAGGCGATTCAATTATGTTGTATATATGAAGTTCTAATCACAATTTTAAAAACGGTCATTCGACCGGTCGTGGTAGGAATATTGTTAATGAAACATTACGTTTTTCTCTTATTACATGAACTCTTAAAACTTCAAAAATTAACAATTATTATTTGGTAGATGTTATACATTAAACCATTAATAAGTAATAGTTATAACATTAATAAGTAATAGAAAACTAAATTAAAAATTTAATTTTTGTTTTAAATTTCATCTACATCTTTGATATACTATGTGATACCTATTTTCCAAATTTCATTGAAATCCTTATTAGTTGTGAAGATATTACACGTTTTCTAAAAAGTGCACTTTTTTCATACTTCACTAATTTTCGTTCGCTAGACGTGTGAGTCAAGCTCATGGTGTTGCCCGCCGATGGTGTGTTAACACAAGTTTTGAATAACACGTTTAATTTCTATTTATTCGATAAATCCTAAGTTTTATACGGATTTTTCCTTAAGGGGTACGCGACTCGAGCAACCTTACCCTAATATAAAGCGAGGTAACAGAATTACCAAATAAACGTAAAACCAGAACAGTATAAAATTTATTTGCCCCATACAATTTCCCATCGAACGATACACGTTACTCGTCGTGAGTACAACGATGTTCTTGAACGAGGAGAGAAAAATTAAAAAGTTCTCCAAAAAAAAAATTAATTAAACACCTACATTGTTTAAGTTATCTGCACCGTATGAATTTTGAGGCGTAAGGTCGAGAATCGCTTGTTTCTGTAATTTCATTTTTCTGCTGTTCGGCACGTACTCCAGTTCCACCAGCACCAATTCATTTTCACCCGGCCTCAAAAAAGTCGCAGGGACGTAGAGCGTTATTTGGGGTCCAACCAGTGGCCAGTATCGACCTAAATTGCGCCCGTTGACGAAAGCAACGCCTTTGCCCCAACCAGCGGTGTTCAAATAGGTGTCCATCGGTTGGCCGGAGATCGAGAAGTTTCCTCGAAGAATGACCGGGCTGTCGCGTAGCAATCCGCTTTCGATCACCGTGGATTTGACGTAACGAAGGGAGTCGATGTTGTCCAGACGGAATCCAGTCATTGTCCAGGGACTAAGCGGAACGCCACTTAGAGTTGCGTTGGAGATCCCCTTTATTCATTAAACAAACCTTTATTCTTAGATTCTAAATCTTATAAAACTAAATGGTCATGATATTGTTCACATTTCTTTATAAAAGATTTTGAGTACATTGAACTGAAAATCTTAGAATCTTTCGATTATTTACAAACGTTCATTCTTAGAATATTGTTAACCCTTTGGCTACATCAGATGTACCGTGGGAGATTTCTAAAGCAGATCATTTTTAGCTTCTTTTACACGTGTTACAGTATAAATACAGAGTAGCTGCATCTAAATTTTTGTATTCACAAGAAAGGTATCAAGTCTGTGTATCGAGAATGTCTCCTATACCTAAATCCTTTACAAAGTATTCATAAAGAAAATATTAGTGTACTAAGCATTTCCAATTCGAGGGATCTGTAGCGAAAGGGTTAACGATTAATGGTTTGACCGACCTTGAAGTCACGGAGTCCACTTCCGTAGTTCAGTCTGCCCTGATTTTCGACCAGTAACTTCAACTTTTGCGCGTAGGGCTCTTCTAAGCTTAAATCGTGCACGTTGTCGGTGCGACTTAGGGTTCCGACCAGGTGATCGTCCACGTAGACCAGAGCTCTGTCTTGAACCTTGGCGTGCAAGATCGCAGGATCCGAAGGGACGTTGTTTACGTTGGTCTCGTAGAGTACCAGCCAGTGGGGCAGCCCAAGTGCTTCGAACGTCAGTGGATACGAACTTTCGATTGCGACCGTGCCGAATAATTGTCGACCAAGGGGCTCGAATAGTTTCATAATTGGCGACAGAAGAATCGAGCCATAATCTCCTTTCGGAGCCACTGTCGGAAGGGATATGTTTGGCAGCGGTAAATACTGTGAAAACGAAGTTTTTACACTTGTTAGATATTGAAGCGTCAACCTGCGCACGGTGGACGTTTTTGAAATAGTTTCAGCGATCGAATATAAAAAGCAATCGTGCATAAATTATTACAGTTACACATTGTCGCGTTGCGAACCCTTTTTTATTGAGGTGATGATTGGGAACCGTTAGTAGGCGAAATTTACCTGATCGTTAGGTTCGCAGATATTTAAACGACAGTTTTGATAATGACGGTTCCTCAGCGCTCAGGGCTATCACACTTTATTGCATGCCATGATAATGTATTTTTAAATAACGAGACTTTCAGGTGACCCCCTGGGGTCTAGGATTTTATCAAGTACACTCCGAAACCACCCCTTGTGTGGGCTAATTAATTATATGCGTAAGAACATAAACGAATGAAAGTCACATGTATTATGCGATTAACAAATATATATGTGCCTGGGTCACAATGAACCCGGAGTTCAAGGGTTAACACGTTTCCTGCTGTGTGGGGCGTATTTTTAACAATATTTTGTCAAATAAAATAAAAATGATCGCTTCTCTGGTTTAAATTTATAAAGAAATACGCCTTTCTTTTAAATTTATGCTTTTAAATTACTGAAATATTGTATATTGTACCACAAAAAACATGTTTGTCTTAACCATAAAAGAAACGAAGGGTATATACACCCCATGCTGGTCTGACCGGAAAGTCTTTAAAAAAAAAATGTCCGGCAGGGAATGTGTTAAGTGACAAGTTCAAAGTGTATTCATTTCTATCTTGTTCTTTCATTTGCTTATCTCTGTTTTTTGATATATTACATTTAGGTAGCTCGCGAAAATTGATGAAACGATTAATTCACAGTTCTTCATCAAATTTGACTGAAAATTGTATTGTTTTTGTATCGATTAATAAAATTGATAACTCCTGATAATGTTTCAGTTGAATAAAATTTGCAATAATTATATACGCTTGTGATCAATGGAATACGAATTTTTATGCATTTATCAGAAATTCGAATGCACAGAAAATATCTAATTAAATCAATTGCAAGTTATTTAGTAAGATTTACCGGATGAAATGAATCTCTATCTAAATTTCATTCTTTTATTTACCCTTACAAAGATTTGAATTTGCATAAAAATCCGCAGCCTAGTAATCAATCGAATTACTGTATTGTTACCGTATTCGTAATTTGATTCGATTATTGTGCCTTGTGAGAGTAATTGCTAGTTTGTTCACGTGTGTACGTTTGTTTGTGCGAAAGAGATTCTAGAATGGACGGTTAAGAAATTAGAATCAGAAGGTGATAGAGATGAAACACTGAGTGCGAGTGTGCGTGTGTGTGTGTGTGATTGAAAGAAGGGGAAAATGTAGAAATAATAGAACAGCGTGGTTGTACCGCACATGTTTTGGCACAGGCAGTTCACCCAGATCCGTGCATATGAATAGATGTAGTGAATTAGTAAAAGTTATTATAATCAAGTAATGTTTAGAATAATTAGAGAGTGTATGTATGTATGTATGTATTATTATTATTATTATTAAGGTGTTAAAAACCCAACAGAAGGAATGTATTGAAAATAAAAAAGCTGAAAATATGAGTGAATGGAGTAAAGGATGAACAAAATTTAATGAGGATCGTGAGTGTACATCTTTTGTTTATTGATCGAATGGAAATAGGACGTGTGAATGGGATCGGAGAATTATTACACAAAATAAACACATTTATATATTTTTAACATTGTCGTTTTCCTCAACATACCTTAGCTACGATGTTTCTGATTTCAAAGTACTTCGGTGTTGGATCACCAGCCTCGGTTAGCGGAGCATCGTAATCGTAGGAAGTCAATTGTGGATTGTACGCATTCTCGCCTCCATTAGCGCCTATGAAATCATACATTTGATTATACTTGTTTCCTCGACGTATACTCCTTAATTTTTGTTAGTTATAGAGTTTGTGTTTCTTGGTATTAAAATAGGTGTTTGGAGTACGGAAAGTTTATGACAAATTATATGCGAATTTTCTTTTTTTTTTTACCAACCAGCAGTATAACCAAAGTTTGTGCCGCCGTAAAACATGTATATGTTAACAGAAGCACCCAGAGATAGCATTTCATTCAAGGTTCTCGCAACCGACTCGGTTTTCACTCTTTGAAAAGGTTCCTGCCAATGTGTCAACCATCCGGGATAAAATTCGGAATTCACTAACGGACCCTGAAGCGTAATAAAATTAATCGTTAGAAAGATAAGCAAGCGTCGTTCAATTTTGTTAAATTCAATTTAATAATACTGAAATTAAGTTTAATTAGTTTTTTTTTGCGAAAATGTAAGCAAAACAAGCGGTACGTATTAATTTTCTTACATTAATTTTATGTTGAAAATAAGAGATAACCGTCATGAACATTATTTCATTATATTATTTTGCAGAAAAAAATAATTAATAAATTCATATTTCATTCATTTTTCGAGTACTTGCATGTTGCAGATTCACAAGTAATATCTCAGATTTTTATCATTATAATTTTACGTGACACGATCGTTACGCCTTCTATTTTTTCCAATCCTATGTAGCCTTGAAGAGGAATACGATCATCTCAACATTACCATGTCTATCAACTGTTCAGTTAAATTTACTGCTGCCACACAGAATTACATTTGAACAATAAAAATAATGTTTCGTAAACATTGATCAAGAACGTTAAATTAATTTATTTAATTATCGTAAAAATAGAAATTTAACTGTTCATATCTTTAACAAAGAAACCTTGTACAATTTTTTATCACATTAAATCATACGATGCATTGCGCATTTTGAATCTCCTTTGAAATTTCTTAATCGTCGCAATCTAACATTGAAAGTTAATTAAAAAATTACGGATAATCAATGTTCAATGATATATTTTGTTTGTCTTGTCACTGTTATCGTAATTATCCAATGATACACACCCGGGGCTGATACAAACGCATCAATTCAAAGTTCTTCGTCACGTTGGCGTTAGTGCCAAAATCGATGGTAGCATAGACACCCGACACTAATCCGCAACGTAACATATTCGCATTCGACCCGTCGGTCGTGTACAGCAGCGCTTTCGTCCCAATATGTTGTTTCATTATGTCCCGTAATCGATTCCTGTATTCCGTGTCACAGGAGTAGCTACCGTACTCATTTTCCACCTGAAACGTCAGAATTCGACGATCAACGCTATGATATTGCAATCTTGTCGAATTCGCAGTTAAGCGATCTTGAACATTGTTCTGCGACTACATTTCACGATTCACAGTTTTGTTCATCCTTTAAAAATTTCTAAATTTGGTAAACTATTATCGAAAACGTGATCTTTCAATGGGTTGAAGAAAACTTGTCAAATTCGCAGTTAAGCGATCTTGAACATTGTTCTGCGACTACATTTCACGATTCACAGTTTTGTTCATCCTTTAAACATTTTAAAATTCGGTAAACTATGATCGAAAACGTGATCTTTCAATGGGATGAAGAAACCTTATCGAATTCGCAGTTAAGCGATCTTGAACATTGTTCTGCGACTACATTTCACAATTCACAGTTTTGTTCATCCTTTGAAAATTTTTAAATTTGGTAAACTATTATCGAAAACGTGACCTATCAATGGGATGAAGAAATCTTGTCGAATTCGCAGTTAAGCGATCTTAAACGTTATTCTGCGACTACATTTCACGAATCACAGTTTTGTTCATCCTTTGAAAATTTTTAAATTTGGTAAACTATTATCGAAAGCGTAATCTTTCAATGGGATGAAGAAATCTTGTCAAATTCGCAGTTAAGCGATCTTGAACATTGTTCTGCGACTACATTTCACGAATCACAGTTTTGTTCATCCTTTGAAAATTTTTAAATTTGGTAAACTATTATCGAAAACGTGATCTTTCAATGGGTTGAAGGAACAATGGATAAATTTTTCCCGGTAAAATTTGTCTCCTTGTTGCAATACAATTTTTGCTAAGCTTTAAAGTACAATTGATATATTCAGAGGCAGATTTAAAATTTTGCCGCCCTAGGCTATCATATTTTTATTATCTTACGGTAAAAAGAAAAGGCGAGAAAAAGCTCTGTTTCTAAAAATGTTTCATGCGACAGAAATTTTACTTAATTCACTGAAATTCACAGCCATCCAAAAGCTGTCGCCCTAGGCTATGATATATTCAGCCTATACCTGAATCTGCCGCTGGATAAATCAATATCTTATTTTGCATAAAAACATGATCTTCGAAACAAGAGAGTGAGATATCTTCTTTTACTATTGCAATAATACACAGATAGAAACATATTTTTCATACCTGAACCATTATTATAGGTCCTCCGTTGCCTCTGAGGTACGGTTTGATCCTTTCGAATAATTCGTTCAAGTATATTTCTACATATCGCATGTATCCTACGAAACAAAAGGAATACATTTGTAAAGGAAGAACTGAAAATAATTTTTAGCTAGAAGAACACCGATGATTCTTACGTGGATCGTTTGTACGCAGTCTTATGTCCGGCACTTCTGTCAATAGCCAATACGGGAGGCCACCCTAAACGTAAAATGCTATGAAAACAATTGCAAGTACCAGAGAAAGATAATTTACAGAATTATAAGATACTGTTAATAAATCACTAATAATAACTATTTTTTAAATCTTAGAAAAATGCAGCAACATTATGCGTCAATTTTCAATACAATTTAACCCTTTGCGCTCGAGAGGTGACTAAAAGTTGGTCACCAAATGATAGTTTCGCAAATTTTCAGTCTTTAGTTCATTTCTTTGTTAGTCAATCTCAAAGGTTAAACAGTCATATACGTAAATTTTAATATATCACTTGACTAAATTAAATGACATTTAATATAGGCGAATCTTAGTAAATATTTCGAATTTGAAAATTTTTTAAGTTAGCATCATTTGACGTCTAACAGTCATCTTTCGAGTGCAAAGGGTTAAGTATGATTTTACATTATATTTCATGTTGGTGAAAAGTAATGTGAAATTTTTAATAACAGCTTACAAAATCCCTTTCCGCGCAAATATAAGGACCCGGTCTCAACAGAACGAACAAATCTTCTTCTTGAGCGATATTCAAGAACTCTACTAAATCCGCATCACCTGTCCAGTGCCAGTTATCTTTAGTAGGTTGATGAAAATTCCACTCTACGTAACTATAATACAAACAAGAAATGTATAACAAAAATTTTGTTTCTGCATAAAATATATTTCTGTCGCATTTAATCGTTTATGATGCCACGTGACTTGAAAGTTACATATCCATTTATTTATATTTCCTTTGCTTTATTTCGTTTACTTATTTTATTGCTACATCATGCCATTTATTGTATTAACACCTGATCTATAACATACATAATCAACTTTTACGAAGAAAATGAGATTCAGGTTGCAAAGGATTACGCGAAGTTCAGTGAAAATTGATAAATTAGAAATGTTTTGAATATCAGTTTAACTAATCGTGGATGGAAAAAATGGTGACTCACGTGGAAATAGCGTTTAATCCAGCTGCTCGAATTTTTCTTAAGCGATCCCTCCAAAATTGTTTGGGCGTTCGGAAATAATGGAAGCTACCGGATACGTATCGGAACGGGTTTCCATCAAGCAAAAATTGATTGTTCTCGTAATCAACTTCGAAACCGAAGTTAAGTTGCGTGCCCTGAAATTGCAAATTTCAAATTTCAAGAGTCTATGACATTCTTCATGGGATCACGTTGAACCGTCTTCCGTTCCCTATTATTTCATTAATCAATTTAATCGATCAAATGTACGCGGTATGTGATTTCACGGTACGCTGCATCAAGCCGAATTACTTTTTCACGTATCAACGAGTTGAACTAATGGATTGTACGATCGGTGAAAAATTTGATATGCGTGAAACGTGCTTGAAAACCAGTTTTAGATTACTAGAAAAAATACTGGGCCAAGTACAATTTATTTCAACGCGACATTTGAAACGCTACAGGAACATGATACGTGATCACCGTTAAAAGAAACTTTTAAGCCTCAGGAGGAGTTCAGTTCTTTTTATTTATAGTTCAAATGCTACAATCACGGAAATAACGATGACTACGTGAACCGATGAAACGAGGAACGATTATATAAACAAAAAACCGCGCAAAGTATGTGCAACAGTACATCAAGTTGTTATTGCTACATGAAATCATCATTCTATTAACGCTAGGTTTACGGATTTTGGACTTCACGAGTAAAATTTGGAAAAACAATTACTATTATTCCTGGCAATTTTTGCTGAATTTTATTAATGAAGCGATACAAATACACCCAAATCTATTTCTCTCTAAGTTTTGCAATTTCAAATTCTTTTTGATGTATATCTATTCGTTAACACTATTCCTACCACAACCGGTCGAATGATCGTTTTTTAAATTTCGATTAGAATTTCATAGATACAACGTAATTGAATCGCCTTTAAACTTTAGACTTTTTCTCAAATATACGTGTAATACATTTTTCAATGTTCACTTCTTTCTTCATTGTTTATTTTTTGAGAAAAATTTGTAGTCTGTCTTACGTGGGAATAGGTATACGTGAAGCATCGGTAGGAATAGTGTTAATATATGGAAATTAGAAATAGATATACAAGAAATGTCTGTAAATCTAGCGTTAAAAATTCTTATAATCCAAGAAAAACCATGATAAAACTACTTTCCCTAAAAGTATCTCTCGCTTCAACATCTCAATTACGTGTTCCCTTGTCTGCTGTTCTATACAACAGACATTTTCCAAGCTTCTTACGTTGTTCACGTGGACGTTCACCACCTCACCCACAGCACCGGTCACTGCCAAGGCCAGCAAAACGGGCCACATGTTGTCCACGATCGAGAAACCTGTCCGATCACCCGAAACTGTTGCTCATCTATGCAAATTCGCAGCACTGCGACCGAAATCACCGATAGAGTCCGTGTTTGTGCTCGCGCGACCGTTCGCAGCCCGTCGACAATGATATCGGCGGCCGACGAGGGGTCGGTTATCAGTGAAACAGCTGCGGTATCGACATGTCGACGTCTTCGATCGTTGTCGGCACCGATAACGGTATGCAAACGAGCCGCGGCTTAGGACCCAAGTGCAGCGGAGCCAGAGGTTCTCGCCGCGCTCGTCCCAATTTGTCCGACACGACTGACTGCGTCGCGTCGTCCCGTCGCGTGGGAGTCGTGGACGTCCCACTCTCTGACCCGATCGGGGACAGGTCGAGATATCGCCGGCCGATATAGGACACGTGTGTGTCACGGGCGCCGTGCTGACCACGGTGGTTTCAGGATGACTACGTAGGGTAAGGTTGTTCAAGTCGTACCACTTGAATTTCGAACGAACTTCAGCGACAACAGCGTATACAACCACAAGCAAAAATACATTTGAGTCAATCAGATGTTCTATTAATTTCGTTATAATAAAGGTGCAGATAACTTAACACGTTGAGTGCTATGTCAGTCCCTGGGGACTGACAGTGAACTTTCCGTTCAGGCGGCGTCAGTCCCTGGGGACTGACAGTAGATTGTTTGTTTGGACGGCGTGGATTCTAAGGACTGACACTTCCCGTTTGGTCGACATCGGTGCATGAAACCGGCATTATCAAGGGTTAAATGATTAATAACAATTAAAAAATTTTTAAATTTAGTGAAGTTTATTAAAAGAAAAAGAAACAAAAAGAAAGAGTGAAACAAAGTAATCAAATGCTCACGCGCTGCCGCCTGAGCGGAAAGTATAGCAAAATCGGCGCCGCACTCAACGTGTTAAACAATGTAGGTGTTTAATTAATTTTTTTTGGAGAACTTTAAAATACTATGTGATACCTTTTCTCCAAATTTCATTGAATTCCTATTATTATAATAGTTGTGTAGATGATACATTTTTTCTAAAAAGTGCACTTTTTTCTTACTTTCCTAATTTTCGCCCGCTAGACGTGTGAGTCAAGCTCATAGTGTTACCCGCCGATAGTGTGTTAACACAAGCTTCGAATAACACGTTTAAGTTCTATTTATTTGATAAATCCTAAGCTTTAGACAGATTTTTCCTTAAGGAGTACGACTTGAACAACCTTACCCTACTTACGAGCCGGATCCAGTGTCAAACGAACGATGCGATCCGTTACGCGGCCTGGGCAATGGGAACGGAGAAGCTGGTCGCCCGTGGAACGACACACGGTCTCGTGAGAATGTCCCTAGGTATCGTGTTATCGGAGAGTTGCTTCGGGAATTCGCGAGTTTCACCGTTTCGGAGATCGATCGCTTCCGCGCGAGCATCCACGGCACGTGAATGGGAAAATATTAGGAGGACCGGAAACTAATGTCGTTTTCTTACATTAAATTAAAACACATAAATTTTTAACGAGTTTTCATTTTTAACCCTTTTAGCGCCAAGAGAAATACAGGATCAATTTGACGAATTTGCTAAAGTTTAGGAAAAAGTTCATAAAAACCGAAGTAAGAATGATATGTACAAACTTCAAAAAGAATCATATTACGAAATAAGGGGAGAAATTTATAACGCTTTATAAATTTATTTTGAGATAGAGTTAATCAATGGTGCAATCACCCTCATTATCAACAACCTTTTGCCATCTAGCGTGCAAATTTTTAATGCCGGATCGATAAAAATCAATTGGTTTTTGAGCGAAATATCTACAGATGGAACGACAGAAACGACATTACTTTCCTGTCCCCCTAACTACATTAATCGTATTATAATTAACGTAAATAAATTTTGTCATCAACTAAATTTCTTCTTTTTATATTCTACCTTCTTAAGGCAGATAGTTAATGTTAGATTATTACAAGTATTAGGGGGACCGGAAACTAATGTCGTTTTTTTACATTAAATTCAAACACAGAAATTTTTAACACATGAGTTTTTATTTTTAATCAATGATGTAACCATCGTCATTATCAACAATCGTTTGCCATCTAGCGTGCGAATTTTTAATGTCGGATCGATAAAAATCAATTGGTTTTTGAGCAAAATATTTACAGATGGAACGACAGAAACGACATTTTTTTCAGTTCTCCTAATAGAAGAGTAACTTTTCTTCTTGGACATGTTCCAAGTTCCGCGTGACACACGGCGACGAATGTGTCGTTTCGTATGTTCGAAGAATGGTTGATTAAATTAAATGTAAGTCATCGGGGGTGTTATAATAATAATTATATTTTTGTTTTACGGCATGAGATTCTTTGTTTTAGAAGGGTTCCTCTCTCGTGAGAGAATGGCAACAAATATAGCAGAAATAAAATTGATTTAGTAATAATGATAATAGTAATAACGATAATAAAAATAAAAGTAAGAAGAATTTATTGAATGATCGACGGGATAATTGTTTGTTACAGTGAGAAATAGTAATGCAGCAGTGACACAAAGAAGGGCAATAACAAATAATCTTGAAAGTAACGTAAAAAGTAAAAAAGGAGAATTCTGAAAACTAAAAAGATCCAGAGAATTACAGAAGGGATTAGAATTAACGAACAAATGATTCATACAACTTCGATTGGTGAAATTGATTAAAAGATTAGGATACATCTTCTGTTAAAAACTTAAAATCAATTATATATTTACTCTCAATTGTTTCTTTTTTGATAAACATTTTTCTCGACAGTTTTTGCATTTTTCAAATAATTAGCTTATTTTATAAGGTAAAAGTCAGATAAAAAGAGATAATAGTGATAATAAATTGATCTGTTTTATATAATGTAATTTATTGCGGATAACAATAAATAAGTAAATATTATTTATTTTGTTATATCATGTGAAAGGTATCAATAAAAACAATAAATGTTTAAACAAAGTCCTTTATTTTGTCAAGTACAAAACTCAAAATTGTTTTGGATGGAAATATACATCGGTATCGTTCATAATTTATTCCACAAATTTTTCAAAAGCAATCGTTTATGATTGTAGCTACAAATAGCTGAAGCATGATGGTTAAATTTACTATCATAAGTTCCATAAATCAAATTGCTCACTAGCAACTCGTCACAATTTATCTCTTATACCCTAGTGACGCATCGTATCGACAAATATTCAACGCCTCTTTCGTGACAAACATAGACGGTTATTTATAAGTACATATTATATCAAGTCATCATTTTCAACAAACACGACCTGAACAAAAGATTTGTTCAAATAAGTGACGCAAAGTTTGAACAACTACGTGACTAGTATTTCTTCTCGTTGTTAAAACCTCTAATAACCTTTACACTTCTGTATTCGTCAATCATACATTTTCATCTTAGATTTTAATTGATCAACAGTGTAACAATTATTGTTGCACATGATTATATTTTCAATGATTTATTGATCTTCTAAATGTAAACCAATAGAAGATATAAATAACAGGAGAAAGGATTGCTAAAGGAAGATAGATAAAAAATAGATGAAAAATATTGATTGTTAGGTGTTTTAATTTCGTTAATATTAATCTAAGTACAATAATATCTATTGCAATTAATTACTACATCAATCATTGTGATACAGTAACAATCTTATCCATAATTTAAAAATACATCGTTACTGTACTTTATGTAAATTACCACCGATAGTGTACTACACCGTAAAGTTATACTTTATTAAAACGGTACTAAAAATGAAAAATACACTTTCTTATCGTTAAACAGCATTAATAATATCTTTGTTTTATAGTTTTCATAATACATTGTATTACACATTTACTTCGTTAACAGTTCACGAAGCAGCTTTCATCTCCTCGGTTTACCATCTTTTTTTAATTACCTGTAATAAAACAAAATGTTCTTTAGTGTGCTGCGTTCTTCATGAAACAATACTATTTCATCATTTTAACAACTAATGTTTGTTTGTCAATTACAATATCTACGTCACCATTCATCAGCATCAACGAATTACTTTTTCATTGATACTGACTTCGTTTATACACTTACTTCGATTAATTTTACGAGAAATTTACAACTGATTAGAGATATGCGATCGTTTTTGAAATAATCGTATTAAAAGTTGAGTAAGTAACAAAATTTCTGTTAACAGGAGTGGTCAATTTTCCGCGTCGCGAGCTCAAAACCGACGTAGCACACGTTGTTATGTCGATTTCAGATGGTGTAACAGATTTTTCTGTCTGAACGCTATTCAACCCTGTGGACTGATCAGCATTCGAATCTGTTGATTCACTGGCATCGTTGGAAGATTCCCCATTATTGTTCAGAGTATCATTCGTTTCTACTGTAACCATTACACCATTTGATACGTTCACGTTCTCGTCAACAACGATTGTTGATGTTGTAGACTCGCCAACATCAACATTCGTTTCATTGTCACTGGTAGTCGAATTACCGCTATTATTCAAAGTATCGTTCGCTTTAACTACAACTATAACATCACCTGGTACGCTAATGCTGTCATTAGCTAGGATAATCTCTGGCAGCAATTCATCGTTTGCTGGTTCCTCTTCCGTTACAGGAGAATCCTCGGTTTCAGGGGTAGACAGTACTACTTGGACACTTCCGGCAGGCCCGTTGACTTCAGAGTCTGTTTCACTTGCATCGCTAGTTGAATTGCTATTGCTGTTCGAAGTGTTGTTTGCTCCGACTATAATTACAACGTCACCCAGTATGCTAACGTTGTTGTTGGTTATAATTAATTCTGGCTGCAATGTCGCTTCGTTGGTTTGCTCCTCTTTTGTTATCGAAGGATCTTCCGTTTTCGAGGAAGTTATAGACTCGTTAACAGTCGGATCTCCTTCACTTGTATCCATCACTTCAATTGTAACCGTGACTAGCTCTGGATTTAAAGTTGACGGTTCAGCAGTTTGTTCTTCTTCATTCGTAACCGTGGATTCCTCGTTTTGAGAATTTGAGGATGTCGTTTGGATGGAAGTTACAGACCCGTTAGCGCTAGAATCGGTTTCACTGGTAACGGTACTTGATTGTTCACTGTTATCTAAACCATTGCTTACATCGATGATCACGTTTACATCATTCGATATATTGATGTCGGCGTCAACAAGAATCGTTGCTGATTCTGCTTCATTTGCATCAGTATCTTCAGTGCGAGAGGAAGATGATAAAGTTGGAGACACTGTATTGCCTGAAGCCGTTTGATCACTATCACTGCCGGCTGATTTGTCACTGTTATCCAGGTTATTATTTGCTTCAACTATTATTGTTATATCATTTGATACATTGACGTCGTCAGCAAGAATTACTTCTGGTTGTACACTCGACGTTTCAGTTTGAGAACTAGACGATGTTTGGCCATCTCCGGAAGTACCATTCGATATATTATTGCTATTCGAATTATTATCGTCTTTAATTACAACTACGACGTCACCCGATACGCTGATGTTGTTGTTAGCCACAATTATTTCTGGCTTCAACTTTGGTGCTTCATTCTGTTGCTGTTCTTCTATTACACTGGAATCTTGAGCTTCAGAAGCGGATAATGTTGTTTTGGGACTTTCAGTGCTACCAGACACTGTTTCATCCAATGTGGAAGAATCACTATTATCTGGAGCATTGTTTGTTTCCACTGTAATGTCTATATCAATTGACACATTAACACTATCATCTTCTGACTTTGTACTTGTTTCAAGTGCTTGTTCTTCTATCGTCACGGAAGAATCCTCCTTTTGAGGAAGGGACGTTGATGCTTGTTCGTTTTCCAATAGTGGGGTAGATTCATTAGCATTAGAGTCTGTTTGCTCATCTGCGCTACTAGGAGAATTTCCATCATTATTATCAATATTGTTTGCTTCAATTGTAATACTAACATCATTCGATATGTTAACACTTTCTCCAGTCCCAGCTGTTTCTGATCCTTCAGCAGCTTGTTGTTCCTCTGGTGCCCCAGAACCTTCAGTTTGAGATCCTGATTCAGGAGCTGCTTGTTCGTTTCCTGAAGTTTCAGGCTGGTCAACGTTTGAAGCTTCTGAACCACTAGCACCATTGTTGGACTTTTCACTCTCATCTAATACATTGTTTGCATCGACTGAAATTTCTACATCATTCGATATGTTAACACTTTCTCCAGTCCCAGCTGTTTCTGATCCTTCAGCAGCTTGTTGTTCCTCTGGTGCCCCAGAGCCTTCAGTTTGAGATCCTGATTCAGGAGCTGCTTGTTCGTTTCCTGAAGTTTCAGGCTGGTCAACGTTTGAAGCTTCTGAACCACTAGCACCATTGTTGGACTTTTCACTCTCATCTAATACATTGTTTGCATCGACTGAAATTTCTACATCATTCGATATGTTAACACTTTCTCCAGTCCCAGCTGTTTCTGAATTGGAACTCGATCCTTCAGCAGTTTGTTGTTCCTCTGGTGCCCCAGAGCCTTCAGTTTGAGATCCTGATTCAGGAGCTGTCTGTTCGTTTCCTGAAGTTTCAGGTTGGTCAACGTTTGAGGCTCCTGAACCACTAGCACCACTGTTGGATTTTTCACTCTCATCTAATACATTGTTAGCATCGACTGAAATTTCTACATCATTCGATATGTTAACACTTTCTCCGGTCCCAGCTGTTTCTGAATTGGAACTCCATCCGTCAGCAGTTTGTTGTCCCTCTGATGCCCCAGAGCCTTCAGTTTCAGATCCTGATTCAGGAGCTGCCTGTCCGTTTCCTGAAGTTTCAGGTTGGTCAACGTTTGAGGCTCCTGAACCACTAGCACCACTGTTGGACTTTTCACTCTCATCTAATACATTGTTAGCATCGACTGAAATTTCTACATCATTCGATATGTTAACACTTTCTCCGGTCCCAGCTGTTTCTGAATTGGAACTCGATCCGTCAGCAGTTTGTTGTCCCTCTGGTGCCCCAGAGCCTTCAGTTTCAGATCCTGATTCAGGAGCTGCCTGTTCGTTTCCTGAAGTTTCAGGTTGGTCAACGTTTGAGGCTCCTGAACCACTAGCACCACTGTTGGACTTTTCACTCTCATCTAATACATTGTTTGCATCGACTGAAATTTCTACATCATTCGATATGTTAACACTTTCTCCAGTCCCAGCTGTTTCTGAATTGGAACTCGATCCTTCAGCAGTTTGTTGTTCCTCTGGTGCCCCAGAGCCTTCAGTTTGAGATCCTGATTCAGGAGCTGTCTGTTCGTTTCCTGAAGTTTCAGGTTGGTCAACGTTTGAGGCTCCTGAACCACTAGCACCACTGTTGGATTTTTCACTCTCATCTAATACATTGTTAGCATCGACTGAAATTTCTACATCATTCGATATGTTAACACTTTCTCCGGCTCCAGCTGTTTCTGAATTGGAACTCGATCCTTCAGCAGTTTGTTGTCCCTCTGGTGCCCCAGAGCCTTCAGTTTGAGATCCTGATTCAGGAGCTGCCTGCTCGTTTCCTGAAGTCCCAGACTTTGAGCCTGATGTATCAGTTACTTCTCCTTCCGGTTGAGCAGAACCTTCGGCTTGTGAGATCGGATCAGAATCGACCTGTTCATCTCCTGAAGCTGGAGATTGGTTAATATTTGGATCACCTGGTTCTTCTGCGCCACTGTTAGTGTTTTCATTTTTATTCGTGGCATCGTTTACGTTGACTGAAATCTCTACATCGTTCGATATATTCACGCCTCCACCGTTAGAAGTCGTTTCTGATTTTGAGCCGGATCCTTCGATCGTTTGTTCCTTTCCTGTCGCAGAAGGACTCTCGTTTTGAGAAGCTGATGGTGGGGTTGGCTCATCATTCAATGGAGTAACCTGTTTATTGATCGAACCAGTCTGTTTGTCAGTGGCATCGCCTAAGTTTTCAGTATTATCTGTACCATCGTTACTGTTTGCGTTATTATTGGATCCCTCAGCCTCGTTCACGGTGTTGCTCGTATCAACAACAACTCCTATGTTATTTGATACATTAATGTCACCATTGCCAACAGGTGAGTTTGAGTTTGCAGCATCGTTTGTTTGAGTTTCGCTCGTTGCTGGAGATTTTGCGGGTTTTGATCCAGACGTTGCTACTTGTTCGTTACCTGCAACTGTTTCTTTGTCCTTACTGTTAGGTATACTTTCATTGTTTTCACCTTCTGCTCCTTGCTTATCCTTTGAATTAGTACTTTCTTGTTGCAAAGAAGATTCTATTGGTTGCCCATCACCTGTTTAAGGAATGGAAACGATTAATTTTTTATGTGAAAAATGAGAAAGGTTGTCTGATCGAGCAATAGATGTGTGAACGCAGGTCGTTTGTACTCGAGGGATAAAGGTGAACCTAATTGAAGAGCATTTAAGATGAGAGGCAAATTTTAGACATGGCCACATGTATTGAGAGGGGGAGGAGGGAAAGAGAAAGAGAGAATGTATCCGTGGAAGAATAAATGATCGAGAAAATGCGCACCCGAGTCAAAGAGTTAATAGTTACAATTCAGAGTTTAGAATTTGTTAGCGAGAACTGAGAGTGAGATTCAGAGTTCAGTAACTCATATTCAGTTATTACTTAATGCTTATAAAATATATTTATTTTATCATCTTAAATTTACTGTAGTTATTTGTCTGGTTGCAATTAAACATTTTTATCTTAATATTTCTTACCTGCGTTGGAGTTCTTAGCTTCTGAATTTTTTCCTGAATTTGTAGCTTGAACAGACGTCGAACTGGAGTCAATCGAGGGTCTAACTTCACGGTTTACAGAAATTCCAACATTACCGTTCACTTTATCGATTACAACATTCGTATTCGATACTTGGCCTGATTCTTTTCGTTTTTCTTTCGATACGTTAATTTGCAGTGACCCTCCGTTTGGCTTCGATTTATCCACTGCTACCGAAACCTTCACCGTTTTCGATACTTTTTCTTTCTCCATCTGGTTGCTTACGTTCTTCTCGTTAGACAGTAACGAATCAATTACAGATATGTCTGTCGTGATATTAAATTTATTGCTCAAACTTATATAATCTTTAATACATCTTTTTATCAGTTCATTTTCCTCGTCACGTTCAGTCGTTTTCACTATGTTACACATACTTATTAATTTTTCTCTGCTCAGATGTTTCATTTTTAACAACGTTTGGTCCTTCCATTCCAGATACTTGTCTTTGTTCCACTGATACAACTTGTTATAAACAATCTCTGATTTCGTTAAATTCTTACGTCCGTCGATCTTATGATTCTTTAGCATGTTCTTTATTTCCTTATGGTTCTCCTTTCTGTTTAAAGCGTTCTTTAAATATTGCTTGAAATCCTCTTCGTCGGACTCGCTGGAGGAGTCCAACGAATTATCATTTTCACGAGAGTCACGCTTCTTTTTCTTTTTGTCTCTTAACTTCCGTTCGCGTTTTAAATCTTTCTTCTTTTTCTTCCACTCGTCGGACAAACTAGAGTCGCTAGATTCCGACGAAATTGAGTCGCTAGATTCCGACGAAATCGAATCGCTAAGATCCGACAAACTCGAGTCGCTAGAATCTAACGAACTATCTTGTTCCTGCTTCTTCTTCTTCTTGTCTTTTGACTTCTGTTCACGTTTTAAATCTTTCTTCTTTTTCTTCCACTCGTCGGACAAACTAGAGTCGCTAGATTCCGACGAAATCGAGTCGTTGAGATCCGACAGACTCGAGTCGCTAGAATCTAACGAACTATCCTGTTCTTGCTTCTTCTTCTTCTTGTCTTTTGACTTCTGTTCACGTTTTAAATCTTTCTTCTTTTTCTTCCACTCGTCGGACAAACTAGAGTCGCTAGATTCCGACGAAATCGAGTCGTTGAGATCCGACAGACTCGAGTCGCTAGAATCTAACGAACTATCCTGTTCTTGCTTCTTCTTCTTCTTGTCTTTTGACTTCTGTTCACGTTTTAAATCTTTCTTCTTTTTCTTCCACTCGTCGGACAAACTAGAGTCGCTAGATTCCGACGAAATCGAGTCGTTGAGATCCGACAGACTCGAGTCGCTAGAATCTAACGAACTATCCTGTTCTTGCTTCTTCTTCTTCTTGTCTTTTGACTTCTGTTCACGTTTCAAGTCTTTCTTTTTCTTCTTCGACTCGTCGGACGAATTAGAGTCACTAGATTCCGACGAAATTGAGTCGTTGAGATCCGACAAACTCGAGTCGCTAGAATCTAACGAACTATCCTGTTCTTGTTTCTTCTTTTTGTCTTTGGACTTCTGTTCACGTTTCAAGTCTTTCTTCTTCTTCTTCGACTCGTCGGACGAATTAGAGTCACTAGATTCGTCGCTAGAATCCGACGAACTATCGTGTTTTTGTTTCTTCTTCTTGTCTTTTGACTTTTGTTCACGTTTCAAGTCTTTCTTGATCTTCGAATTGTCGGACAAACTCGAGTCACTAGAATCGTTCTCGCTCGAGCTCAATGAAGGCTCGGAATCAGAGATGTCGCTGCTGTCCGAAGAATCTAAATCCTTGACTCGCTGCTGGTTCAAGGGAAGCGGAAGCTGTCTCTTCTTTCCGTCGCCATCTTTCTCGCCCTGCAATTTTGGGTGCTTCAAGATCCACCGTAGATGGTCGGCGTTCGGCGCACTGTTTCTTCTGTTTAAATTGTGGAGCCAAGCAGATGAATCTTTTATGTTACGTTCTCTTTGGCGCTCTTCAATTGCCGACAACAATTCCGATTTGTCGAATGGAGCACATTGAACGTAAACGATCGAGACGACGAGCAGCACGCTGATAATACCTGTAAAATATAAACGAACGTTAAGTTTCTAATATCGAATCTAAGAAAATGAATTTTAAACCCTTTGCACTCGAATGGTTACCAAAGTATAGGCTTACCAATTTTCAGAGTCAAGGAGGTTTATAATCGGACACGTAAATTTCAGTGTATTACCTAACTGAACTTAATGCAAGCTAATTTTAGTAAATGCTTATGCATTTGGAGATCTTTGAAATCAGTATTACTTGACGACTAACAGTCACTCCTCGAGTGCAAAGAGTTAATTTCTGACTTGCACTAAATTTAGAAATTTAAATTTTATTTAACGATTAATAATTCTAGGGTTGTAGTATAGGTATAATAATTTTAATGCTTCAGTTATAGAAAGTTATTTAATTGCTATGTGAAATTTTTCACGTAAATGGATCTTTATTTATCTTTTTTCTTTTTTAATGAAAAATTCAGTAATTCTTCCATGTTGGAATTTTCTGTTAATTAATACCACTTTTTTTCCTCCCGTTGATTTAATTTCTAAGCATTACCTTTCATTTTGGGAAACTCTTATCGGGCCCACGTTTTACGACGATGCGTTACTTTTTACTGTTCATCTAAATTCATCCAGGTCTTTTTATACAATTGCTTTCTGATAAACGTTTCTTATCGTGTCTTTTGGTACAATTTATAGCTATTATTACAATGAATCACTTCGTTCCTCGTGTAATACTCTGACGTACTGTAAACAATTGTTGCGTGCTGAACAAAGTATCCAGGAATCTTGCAAAGTAAGTTCTACCGTTGATGGAGCAGTAAATACCATTTATTATGACGGTGTGATACTTAAAAAACATGTAGGTACGTGTGGTGTTATAAATAAAATGCATAGCTTTTAAGGTAAGTCACAGTTTAATATTAACCATCTCTTTGTTTACATATTAACAGTTTCTATAAATTACGGTTTATTTAAAACTAATTATACTTACTGTTCATATAAAATTATATAATTGCACGCATAATTATGTTTGATGTTTCATTAAAGCATTTAACCTTGTAATTCTTGATTATTTTTATAACAGTTAAATTAATTGTACGCATTATTTTTAATAAAGTCACATTTTACAGTAATTTAGGCACATGTGATTCGTAGTAAGAGAATCAAATTGTTCTCTAATCATAAAGGATTGAATTAAATGTACAATTACGTAAGAAAATGTTTAGAGTCCGGTTTACTTACTCGGATGTAAATCGTGTTGCAGTCTGCTAGGCGTTAGATGAAAATAATTATTGGAAAGTTAAGTATAAGAATTGATCGTCTTTAGAAATAATGATTTTTTAGGAAATAAAGATGTTTTCCAAAAATTGAAAATTATGTTTCGTGTTTATTTTACATTTACATTGTATTAAAGGTAGAACTCTTTTTATTATTAGTAGGACACTTTGTAAAAAATTATTAAAAAATGGGGAGCAGTGGTTTTTGCACTTAACAATAAATTTTTAATTACAGAGCCTTTTCTCACTAAATTCAAGTTGAATCCGATTTACAAAAAGAAATTAATTTTCTTCAAAGTTAACTAAAATGTATAAGATTCAAATCTTAAAAATTCAAATTACTTAAGTTCTTTATAGATAACATAAATCTAATCATTATGAATATGAATATACAAGCAAAATATTTAATTTAAAAAGAATGTTAATTTAAGGAACAACTTAATAAGGATTAAGTTAAGAAATAACTTTTAGAAGAATGTTACCTATTAATAAACATATGTGTATCAGAGTTTAATATTCGTTACAATGATAAACAAGTTAACGGAATAAAATTAAGATAAAGTAATAAACAACTTATACATATGTCAATCAAACAAATTATTCCTCTATAAACTGTTTCCGACGTGCCATAAGTAGACTGCAAATTTTTATGCAAATTCGCATTTTTACAATGGCTAAGTTAAGAAACGGAATTTAAACATAGATCCGTTTCATCTTCTAAAGTTCATAATTTGCACTTAACGTTTGATATTCTGTACACCTCTGCGCATTATACGTATTCTGTTAATTTCCGCGAATTCGAATTTTTCAGAAATACATAAAAATCCGCAGTCTAGTCATAAGTCTCCAAGTATAATTCACTTTTAAATAAATTTTCCCGAAAGGCCAAAAAATAATCGAATCGTCGTGTACACGAAAACTTCTATCCTCGCGTCTCGACACGTATGACATAATAAATAAATTTCCAATAAACTGTTACCATTCCAGAGGGTCGAGTATAATTGAAAGTCACGGAAATCGAAAGTGGCTGCGGGAACGCACGAGCGACGAAAGTGAGCGTGATCCTGACCTAGGACAACATGTTACTTTTTTTTAGAGTAGACAGACAGGAACAGAGAAAGAGAGAGACAGAGAGAGAGACAGAAAAAGTGAGAGAGCGAGAGAGAGTGAGACAGAGAGTCAGTGAGTGAGCAAGTGAGTGAGTGAGTGAGTGAGTGAGTGAGTGAGTGAGTGAGTGAGTGAGTGAGTGAGTGAGTGAGTGAGAGAGAGATAGATAGATAGATAGATTGATACAAAGATAAATAGATAGATAGACAGAGAAAGAAAGAGAGAGAGTCAGTGAGTGAGCGAGTGAGTGAGTGATATATAGATAGATAGATAAATGCGAAAAAGAGAGAGAGAGAGTCAGTAAGTGAGAGAGAGAGAGTGAGAGTGAGTGAGAGTGAGTAAGTGAGTGAGTGAGTGAATGAGTGAGTAAGATATAGATAGATAGATAGATAGCTAATAGATTGATTGATAGATAGATGAATAGATAGATAGATAGAGAAAGATAGAGAGAGAGAGAGTGAGTGAGTGAGTGAGTGAGTGAGTGAGTGAGATATAGATAGATAGATAGATAGATAGATAAATAGATAGATAGATAGAGAAAGAGAGAGAGGGAATGAGTGAGTGAGTGTGAGTAGTGTATGTGTGTGAGAGATCTGTTCGACAATCGCGTGCCGGGTTAATAGAAACGTCGATTGAGTCGGGTCAGGTCGACGGCTTCGGTCAGTGAAAGTGAAAACGAAAATGAAACTCTCAAGTTGGCAGTGGGCACCACAGATGTAGGCGAGAGAAATTGAGGCCGGTAAAAGTGGGCCAGTAGAACCGTGACCTATATATCCCTCTGTCCTAGCACTTTCGGTCTCGATTCCTGCGCGCTCGTGTCACCTGGGCGTCGCGTTCACTTTCGTTACCAGTTCGAGAGTCTTCTGGTCGTTCGATGAACCCGGGTCGCGGTTCGACGAAGGCAAATAGTAAACGGTGTGCGCAGATTCAGATTGAAGGATTAAAGGGTTAGATCGGTGCGACGGTAGTGAAGCTATGGAACCGTTGTTGTGCTTTTGTGTAAATTTCTTAGTGTCCGGTAACTCAAGAGTTCTCGAGTGATCAGCAATTTTGTGTTGTGATGTGAAATAATTTTTGTGTTTTGTTCACAAAAGTTTACGCTACAGTTTAGTAAGATTTTTAGGGTTTAATCTGTTTAATTAGACAAGATGTGTCAACAATTCGGTATACTTTTAGATAAGTCTCTTTCATTCATTTTGCTTTTCCGATTATTTGCAATATTGTAAATAATTCAAATAAGTAGTTTCGGAATGCCTAATAAATTGTATAAGGAGATTTTTATGATACTGCAATAACGTTGTTACAGTGAAATTACAGTTACAGTATAATACTATGGAAATCAATTTTTATAATATTGTTACGTTTCGATTTTCAGTTCCTTAACGTGATGTAACAATGTTAATAAAGAAGCTGGACCGAGAAATTTATTGCACGATATCGCATAGAAAATTGTAAGTGTCATATTTGTTCGTGTATAAGATAAATAATGTAACATCGTAATCCTGTTTCCTTGAATCCCAATGACGATATGTTATTTACTTAAAAATTTCTTAAGCATTAACAGAAACTACGTGAAGCAAGTATAGTATATGACTCAGAAGAAGTCACTTTGAAGGAACGTAGATTCGATTGGTTACAGTCTGTTCAGGACTATTTTTAATATAAATATTTTCATTTATTAACTAAAAGAATTAGGCGACGCTTGCCCCTGTGTCCTCTCAGTTGACGTTAACTTGGGAGCTTTTTGGTTTAAAATACAGAATAATAGAAGAAAATACCACAGAAAAACGGTTATTCGAATATGAAACACTTTTGTATTATTAACCCTTTGCACTCGAGGGGCGATTATTAGTCGCCAAATGATAGTTCCGAAAATTTTCAAACTTTAGTTAGTTTGTTTGTTAGTTAGACTCAGAGGTTAAACAGTCATGTGTATAAATTTTAGTATACTATTTAACTAAACTTAATGACATTTAAATATAGGCAAATGCTAGAAAGTAGGTATTTTGCATTCGAAAATCTTTGAAGTCAGTATCATTAGACGACTGACGGTCGCCTCTCGAGTGCAAAGGGTTAAGGTTTTCTAAATAATATATGAAATTTTGATGATTTAAAACTTATACTCTTAAATTTGCATTTACACCATTACAGTATGCTTAAATGGGAATCTTATCTTCTATAAATAATTTCCCCCGTTTTGCGATAAAACTAACAGAAAATAAACGAGTATTGGAGGCGCGACGTTTATTAATAAGTCATCATTAGCGGGGCGTTAAATTAATACGCCTCTGTCGGTCGCTCTCCTTTGATTTTACATTTACAATGAGCAAGATATCGGTAACGGCAAAAGCAGAACCATCAGACGGGAAAATAATACTAAAAAGAATCCATCGGCCTGCAATAAGTCTTTCATAGACGGCTCTTTCTTTGTGGCGAGAGTTAATGAACGTTTCGAAGGGTCATCGTGCTAAGTAAGATACCATGCAAAATTCACAGTCAGATAAAACAATTAATTCATTTAGCCTACTCGTTTATTTCGATTTATAAGTTCTTTAAATTCAAACAAGTATACAGTGGCTCCAAAAAGTATTCGTACACTATGTCGCAAACAGATTCGTTTAACCCTGAAATTTTGAGTCTGACAGAAGTATTTAATAAAAAGTTTACGTATGAATTAATCTCGTCTTTTCATCTAAATGCCATTTCAAAGGGGTGAAACCAGCGTTGAAGTTTTTGAATTTTCTCTCATTTTTAAAAGATAACTTTGTAATGATACTTGATGAAGCAAAACCTTTCAGATAGAAAATGTTTAATTTTTAATACTCTATCGCCCTGTCATAAAAGAAGAACACTAAAAAGTTTGTATTCAAAGCGTGAACAATTATTGAAACTTTGAGGCTCGTTATCAGCCCCCTTAAAAGATATTTTGCCGTGATTAACATAAACGATACCTTTACCAGAGCGATATACAGTGGCTCCAAAAAGTATTCGTACGCTATGTTACAAATAAATTCGTTTAACCCTGAAATTCTGAGTCTGTTAGAAGTATTTAATAAAACTTTGTGGGTATGTAGATCGTAATAGTATACGTATGAATTAATCTCTTCTTTCCATCTAAATGCCATTTCAAAGGGGTGAAACCAGCGTTGAAGTTTCTGAATTTTTTCTTATTTTTAAAAGATAACTTTGTAATGGTACTTGATGAAGCAAAACCTTTCAAATAGAAAATGTTTAATTTTTAATACTCTATCGCCCTGTCATAAACAGAACACAGAAAAGCTTGTATTCAAAGCGTGAAAAATCACTGAAGCTTTGAGATTCGTTATGAGTCCCCTTAAAAGATATTTTGCCGCTAAAAAGATTGCTCCACGCAGGACACACCATGCTCTATACACGCATAAAGTTTCATTGAAATCAGAATTTCAGAAGTAGATGAATTTCCTTATAATACAGTGTACGAATATTTTTTGGAGCCACTGAACGTTCCATCGTATACATTTTCACATGAAAAGTTCATTACGTATTATTAAACGCTTCCCTTTCTTCAAGTTTCAGAAACAAGAATGTGTGAATTGTAAAAAATTTAATTTGTCAATTGCTTAGATGTTTAACAATAAGATATAGTGACTGTAAAAGGTACTCGTATTATTGTATTTATTTTTTAATTTTTATATGACTGATTGAATGTACTAAATTTCTTTTACCTGATTTACAAAATTCAATATCGAGAGGATGGAATGTACAATTAAATTTGACACCTCTTATTGAAAAATATAGATGTGTGCAAATACTTTTTATAGCCGCTATACGAGCATTACTTAATTACAATCTTGTTGATTATTTGGCAGAATTGGAATACAATAGTGATTGTAAAACTAAATTACATGTACACGTCTATACACATTTGCTTCTTTCTTTTAATCGATTATTTCCGAGTAGAGGCTATGTATTGTACGATGTGCCAAGAACAATTTTTACGCATTTGCTAAAGAAATTAGGCCACTTAAATTCGTTTCCGGAATTTCATAGTGCTGTTAGTTAGGCACGGTGTCCTTAGAACGTCTTTCTTCACGGTTCCTTTAATCTTCGTGTTTCTGAACTATTCTTCCGTGTAAATTGGCTTAACGAGACTATTAAGAGGAGGACCTCAAACCTTTCTCATTTCAGGTTAATATGTGCCAGTATGAATGCTACGAAGTCACGAAGTTCATTCGCGTTACAAGTTATTCGACCTAGCGTTAACCGTGAACATGGAATAGAATTTGTTCGTGTGAATTCTTGCTTCGGAGAACATTTTGAATGTGGACCAAGTAATTTAACAGATTGCACGTATAAATATTACGTTTAAAATTACTGTTCTGCGAATAAGGGAAAAAAGGTAGTTGCAGCAGATATAGACGAAGCTGAAAAGACAATAAATAACAAAGTGTAAAGAATAACAAATAAGAGTAAACGAGAACTAATAATCAATAAATACTAAACAATGAATAATAATTAAGATTAGGTAGATAATAATGTTCTCCTAATTTGATAGCTTGATGTAGTTTCTTGAATAGATTTTATCGTACTGTATGTAAGTATACATTTTCGATGAACTTGTTAGAAATCTGAAGAGATTAGTGCTATCTACGGCAGGAAAGCTTAATGCATAATTAACACGTGTACACTTGCTGCTTACCTTGAAATCTAACTCGATTAAACAAATTTTACACGATAAAGATTGAATTCTTGTGAACGATCGATCGTCGATTTACTCCATTTCAAGAAATCACGATCTAAGTAGATCGTGTACCAGTGACTTTATCGAAAGATAAGAATAGGTAAAGGTTATCGATATTATAATGAATAAGTATAATGAGAAACGAAAGAAAACTTGCATCATGTACGTACGTACGTATATCGTAGTGTTACACAATAAACGCTTGTGCGTAGAATTTAAAGGTCAACGTACAGTTTCTTCGGGGAAGATATTGAAAGATATTGCGTTTCTCTCGTTTCTTAGCTAAATATTTAGAAATAGTACACGATTCTTCGTAAACAGTTTGACAGGCATTACTATGGCGTTTAAACAGTGGTAATTCAAGTATTATTGCATTAACTCGCATCCTACTTAAACGAATTTTACAAGTTTGCCGGCCATTAAACTTTTATCGCGATCAATTTAGCACTACCAGTCGCTGCTCTCGTAGAACAGAGTAACTGTGTGCTTTATGGAACAATTTCAAAATTACCTTCGTTCAATTAAGTAGTCAGCGGTAACACTGTTATAACAAAGATGTTTGTCAATCAAACTAAAAATTAAATTTAAATCGGAACAGAAAAATGTAATTAAAAATTTCTTGTTAATAGATGTGAATTATTATCGTTAAAATAAAAATTTGAAAATTTGTTAGCAACACAAAGAAAACAAGAAGCGTTCTCTTTTTATGTGTTGTTTTTTCACCATTTTTCCTTCGATTTTTTTCCCTAAAAGTAAGCGGAAACGACTTTTTTAAAGCACGTGCTCGAGTCACGTTTCGAGTGTACAAAGCATAACGAAGGAAACATTCACGGTAAACAGTGTGATGCTAAAAGCGCAGAAAGATACTAACAGCAGTAATTACCGTTATTATCTGTCCGATCTTGTTATCCTCCGTGTCTACTGTTCAATTCGAGAAGCATACACATTGTCGAATTGATAATAATCGACTTGTTTCTTCGATTAATTCGCGGTCGTCGATAAGTTTGCCACGATTATGCTGCTCGTACACGAAAAAATTATTGTACACGATGTGCGCTTTGGCCTTCGTGAACGTGGACACGCGGTTTTAGGAGTGTCAATTTAATCGGAGTTAATGGAGCCACATCTGCACCACTATGATTCTTATGCCTGGAACATTAGACTTTTAGTTACATGGTCAACCTATGTGCTTTTGCCTCATGGTATTCTCCAGGGGTAATTATCATTTTTGAATGGACGTTTGTCTTTTTTTTTATAGGGAATCAATTTTTAAATCTAAAACGCTATCGACTAATCTAGTATCACTGAAACAATTATGCCTTTACTTTTATTTGGTCTTGGAATCAGATATTTGCTTTGATCACCTTTTTGAAAGTTAAACAGATTTTGTACAGGTTTGATATTATATCTTAAGCTTTTAATAACCTCCGCGAGCTTGTCAGTTATTTCTTCTGTAAATAATTATTTTATCACATAATCATTTCTTGCGTTAACTTGATTTAAATCTTTTGCTGAAACGTAATTCTTATCAAATTATTCCTTTTTTTTCACTCGAATTTTTCATGTAATTTCCTTGCATCCCTATTCCTACGAAGCTTATGTGTTTAAATTCGATAGGTTCGACTTCTTTTCAACTACATTTATCATATTAAGGCACTCTGTTTTTAGCATTTAAATGACAACAATATCAGAACATTCAACAAACGTGGATTCATCATATTTCTCTTCTCTGGTTTTTATACGTGGAAATTTTTCTAAATGCCAAATTTACTGTGGAGTATTAATGAAATTACGTTTTAACTAATTAGTTAATCTACGTGCAGGTGAGAATTTATTGTTTGCACAAACTTGTTTATTCGAGAACATATACCGTGAGACATGAATATAGACGAGAATATTCACGATTTTTCCTTCTTCCTTAGAAACACAATGATTTGAATATATTTGACACTTCCACAGCTATAAGTCATTGATAACTAAACAATCATTATTTGAATATATTATTATCCAACTGTTGCATATTTTCTGTCGTTGTACGCGTTTTCCACAGTCAGTAGTAGTGTGGTTAAACTCGCACGTCGCACGCCGAGTTAACTTTATGCGACTAGTTATAGGTAATGGACTCTATAATGATTGTTGATCTTTATTCTTGATACAATTGAAAGTAACTTCAAAATGAAATGGTTGTGTGTTGTATCGTGGCTACTGTAAATACTAATAACGATCTTAATGTATTGATAGACTAGTAGCGCGGCTATTGCAAATCGTAAAACGATACGATTGTGTTGAATGATAGACTAGTAATGGCTCTAATTTTCGCCTAATATATACATGCCCTTGACTGGTAGGGCACCACTTCAAGGACAAGATGATTCGTCGGTCATCCTTGGAGTGGGAAGGTACAGCCCACACAAGGGTTGGTTTCGGAGTGTACCTGACAAAATCCTAGACCCCAGGGGGTCACCTGAAAGTCTCGTTATTTAAAAATACATTATCATGGCATGCAATAAAGTGTGATAGCCCAGCGCTGAGGAACCGTCATTATCAAAACTGTCGTTTAAATACCTGCGAACCTAACTACCAGGCAAATTTCGCCTACTAACGGTTCCCGATCATCACCTCAATAAAAAAAGGTTCGGAACGTGACATTTTCCACGAAACATATGGGTCTTATATTAATTACCCTGCCGACAAAGATACCACATACTTACAGCAATTCCAAGCGTAATAAACATTTATGATGCAGTATAATATCGTAAGTGCGAGACAGCACTAATTACAAAAGCCTGACTATTTATGATATTAGATAATTAGGAAAACTAAAGAAGCGAAATATCGATAACAAAATACCATAGGCACTCGATAGATAAATAGTTACGAATTGCAATCAATAACAGCGTGTTATTGAAATACGCTTGAAGCAATCATAACAATCATAATTGCACAACAGGAACCTTTAACGAGAGGTTTCGTTAGTTAAATAGATTTTGTTCTGTTGTAATCGTTGGTAAAACACGAAACCGATCCTTGCGTATTTTAATTTGCACCACCGAGAAAAAAAGGACCACTAATAACTCGTAAATAGAAGTTCTACGATTCCTAGGAAAAACGAACACAAATTGCTTAAACGCGCTAAAAAGAGTTGCGCGTACATTTAACGTCCATTTCGGGGCTTAAGCCCAGTAACAAACAAATCATTCCAGTACATTTCCATATTATTTTTCGCCAACATACACATTGTGCACCCGACATCTTCGTTCAGTCGTGTCACCTGTCTGACAGTCGCATCAACCGTCCAGGAACCTCTAACACCGTTTCGATCCTCTAACGTGAGGCATCAACAAGCATACTCGTTGATCCTCTGTGCAACAGCAAGACGGTTCGCAATTTCACGAGCACGTTAGCAGCGAATTGTAATCGTAGGCTCGTCGCGATAATAGGCTTCTGACAATCGGGGAAATCGAGCGTTCTTCGGAGGGATCGATCGTTTCCGGGCTGGTTCGCGCGTAAACCCGTACCTTTCCTTTGACCAATCTAATTGCGCGTACTTTGCGAACGCTGGAACCAAGTTCTGGAGCACAACACGGTACTAACAGTGAATGTTTTATTCGTCCAATGTTCTTCGTTAGACACCCCACGCATGAGTCACGAAAACGATCGAGGATTTTGCTTGATCGAACGCTTTGTTCCATCGGAATTTATAATTGGTAATTATAAATTAGAAACTTCGATGGGTGCCGATAGGTAGATTTGTCAGAAAAGTAATTGAGTTGTCATTCAGTCACTCAGTTGTCACTTGCTGGTAGAAGCTTATGTATTATGCATGCATGTATAATTATGTGTAAAGCTGTTAAACGATGAGCGTAAGCAATCGTAACGTTGAATCCGATTAACGCTTTGCACTCGAATGGTGAGTGTTAGCTGTCTAACAATATTAATTTCAAAGATTTTTCAGTGCAAAACATTTACTAAGATTCACTCATGTTAAACTTCATTTAGTTTAGTTAAATCGTATACTAAAATTTACATATATGACTATTTAACACGTTCGTCGCCACGTCACCCAAATATGGGTGACGCTCTTTTTCTTGCGGTTAAATAGGATTTAAAATTGGAATTTTAAAAGGGATTCAAAGGAATAAGCATTGAAGTATAATATATATATACAAACATAAAATACATAAAATAAAAATAAAAAATGAAAATTTTTGCTGTTTTTACTTTTCTTTTTTACCCAAGTTTTCTGTGCAATCGGATTTGGGCCCAACGCGAAACTCAGCCGAATCACGCTGGGCGACGAACGTGTTAACCTCCGGGTCTGATTAACACATTGTATGCCGGTGGCATCTGAGGCATTTAAAACTGTAGGTGAAGAAAATATTTAAAATTTTATACATTATTGTAAAACACTAAAATTGGTTTGCATATTCATTATATGCAATTTAACGATAACGAAAAATAGAAATAAACAAATCGCCAAACAAAAGAATGTTGTATTATCGCAAACCTGGCGCTAAAGCAACAGACTTCCAAACCCGCGTTTTCGCGGGGCCGGCATACAATGTGTTAATAAACACACTAACTGAAGTCTGGAAATTTGTAACAGGGGTTGAGCGGGGCGATCGGCGGGTACCTAAGCGCCCCGTACCCCTGCGTTCGCCAGGAACGGCCGGAAAACGGCCGGGAAAAGCCAAGGGGAACGTCAAGCGAAGAGGCGGCGTGCGGTTAGGTTTCAAAACGGAGACGCGCGACCGATCGAGTCAGTTTCGCACGAGCAACACGCGCGAGCGAACGCTTCCCTCGCATTTCAGTTGATCGTTGCAGCTCGCGTACGACGCATGGCCGGCACGGTGTCACACGAATTTTGAACAACAACAGTTTGTGAGAACGATCAACTGCGTTAAATCACAACCATATCCGGCTATCACGATCTCACTTTAGTCCA
>JAOPTO010000781.1:226929-246305 GCA_033822845.1 Tetrapedia diversipes
ATTGTTCAGCATTGCACGAGTAAGCAATTAAAAGTATCATGAATTAGACATTGGGTACGCTTTGAGACGATTAACGCATGAACACGTTCGAATAATCTGTGCAATAAATTTTGATTATTTTGTTTAAAGATAGTCTTATGCGAAACGATAATGTTTCCTGCTTTCCTTCGAGAAATTGAAGATCCTTAAAGTTTCAAAAAATAAGGCAACACAACGGTTGAGTAGCTTTATCAGATGTAGATTTTCAGCAGTTTAGTAATTCAGCGTTAATTCTGGTTAATTAACAATTGTTGTTTCATCGACTGATATGGATTAAAACGATAACGGAGTTACTGAACCGTGTTTCTTCTATCATTCGCAGGGTTACATTTTACACGCAAGTTCAAGGGGTTACGGGGATTAAACAGCATTTTTTCTGATTAACGAATAGATACTGTCTAAACTGTAAATAAATGTTTAATAACAGTAATTCTGCTTTAGCGCAAAATACTGTTCGATTTCGTTGATGCTCAGTAGAATGGTCACGTGCAACGTAGGGAATAAATATTGAAATCATAAAAGAGCCTTTCGATTTATCTGAACGGTCTATTGAAAATGCGTTATGGAAATGATATTTCTTTTTCAATGTTTTTAGAAAAAGAAATAAATTTTGATAATCTTACGAAAAGCATGTTGTTCTTTCTAAATTTCTACTTTTGATAAGCGATACCATAAATGTTTCTCAGGTTAATTCGAATTTCCATTGCCTCTATGCAATTGTAATTGTCAGTCGATATTATTGACTGGATTCAGATATAGAAGTCGAAGAATTTGAGCAAGGTCGAGATCGAACAAAAATTTCCTTGGAAACTTTCTTGTCGTTTTATCAGAATTGACGGAAACGCTTGCATTCTCATAAATCATTCAACAAAGGCGAAAACTTTTACTGCAGATAACACTGGCTATTTGTTTGACGGATGCGTGCACATACAGTGAATGAAAGTCAGATATGCGTGCATAGAACAAACATCTAGTGTTGTTCATAGTAGAACTCCTTGTCTTTGTTGAATCACTTAGGAGGGTTCGATAAATTCTTTTGACCAAAGATGCATGTATTCAATGACTCATGAGTCTGATCAAATTATATGTTTTTATCGAATGCCAATGTAAATTTAATATTCAATCGTTTTTTGTTATATATCTTCGTTTCTATGCTTTGCGATCTTTTTTAAGTAAAGTAAAAAACATAATAAAGGAAGCCAGTTGATTAAATTCGTGTGTCGTTGTATGTTTAGTATATTATTTATTAATACACATAATGGTGCACTAAGAATGTCGCGAAAATATTGGTAACTGACGGAAAAAGGAATTCACATTTTGTGTTTGTAATAAATTGGCGAAAGGTTCGTTTTTATACTTTGCGATCTTTTTTAAGTAAAGTAAGAAATACAATAAAAGAAGCCAGTTGATTAAATTCGTGTGTCGTTGTATGTTTAGTATATTATTTATTAATACACATAATGGTGCACTAAGAATGTCACGAAAATATTGGTAACTGACGGAAAAAGAAATTCACATTTTGTGTTTGTAATAAATTGGCGAAAGGTTCGTTTTTATACTTTGCGATCTTTTTTAAGTAAAGTAAGAAATACAATAAAAGAAGCCAGTTGATTAAATTCGTGTGTCGTTGTATGTTTAGTATATTATTTATTAATACACATAATGGTGCACTAAGAATGTCGCGAAAATATTGGTAACTGACGGAAAAAGAAATTTACATTTTATTTCTGTAATAAATTGGCCAAAGGTAATGCTGTTATCATATTTATGTATTCGTATGCTTGTTCTTGTTGCTTGGATCTGGTCCACAAAGACATTCCCAACGGATTAAGAATACACACATTTTCAGTCATCGTCTACCGGTGAAAACGTTCGCTCATAATCCTCGAAAATCTCGGGAAATTGTTGCGTGAATCATTATAAACACGTGTCCGTTGGAAAGGCGTCTCGACGCCTACACAAACACTTCTACACATTTGTTGTGTTTAACCGAGGAACCTTGATTTTTATACGCGTTACACGCGGCAAATGAAAGACGTTCTGCCAATTTTCCAAGCGATGTAACTTATACCTCGCTTTTCACGCGACAGTTGCTCGTAGATAAGAGACATTACGTAAAAGTGTCGTTTAAATTCATAATACGAGGTTCAAATTAAACTCATTACAATTTATCGCAGCAACAGCTTCAGCACAGGTGAATATATACACAGAAGTGTGAACAAACTTCGATTAAATTCTGATTTATGGTTCTTTTTTCTTTTACAATAAAACGGCAGTACGAGTAGTTAAAACGAAAGAAGTTAGACAGGTTAATTAGAGTTAAATGGTCGATTAACAGACCAAGAAAAATTATTATTCTCCTTGATGCAATTTTATGAAGGCAAATGTATTTTTACTTACTTAAAAAGATCATAATTATAAAGATCGCAGATCACACCATGCTAACTTTCACTTCTTATTTTTGGGATATAAAGGAAATTATTGTGACTCGTAGAATTATTTAAACAATTTCTTTCTTTACGCTAATTAATTACAAGATTCAACAGATGCCAGGAAAAACATTTCACAGGAAAACAATTAAACATATAATCATAATGCGAACGTTAACTGTTTGATCAATTTTTTGGATCATCACCAAGATGTGTTACTACCTATACATACAAATTGTATATACGAACAAGTACGAGTTTTGTAAGAATTTTTCACTATGATAAAACTCGTACTTACCTGTAAAGATCGGATTGTTTAAATAATTTCTTTTCATTTACTTTTTATTCGAACGTTTAACATCGCATCAATAATAACTCATCGGCGACGAAACTCTGCGTACGAAACAATTAGATCTCATGGTAATCATTTAAGTCGATCAGGCGTTTAATAATACTTTGTATGTGGTCTCGAGAAGTTAGGGCAGTGTCTGGGTTTAGTTAACACTGTGAAAAGGCAATTTGGTGCCTTAACAGAACAACGGGCCAAAAAATATGCGCAGTTGAAGCGAATGTAGCGAGTGTAGCCAAATGCAACCGTGGACGAAGTTCAATGCCGCGTGGACTTTCTCGAAGCGTGGAGACCAAGAAAGATCGCCCTCGATTTTCCTCGAATCTCCACGATCTCGGAACGATCGCGCGCTTTTTCCTCTTGGTGAAACGTTGAATGTTGCGCAACGTTTTGAATTCCTCTTTTGGACAACGAAACATCCGAGAGAATGCCCTACTTTTTTATTTTTTTTTTGTTTAGTCGTCTTTATCTCGGCTTTGCGTCGGCAAAGGGGCGATAAAACGGTTTTTGGAGCGATAAAAATTGTTGGATGCAGAGGGGACACGCATGATTAGTAGTTCATCAATGGCTTTGTTCGTGTCGCGTGGTTGAAAAATCGGAACTTCGTTTTTTCTGTCCGTCGAATCGAACTGCGTATTGTTGAAGCGAAATTACTACGAGACGAGTCGAATTATTGGGATGAGAAATAGATGAATTGGTGTACAGGTAATTTAAGTTAATTCATTGTTGACCAGGTGTACCATTTCGATAGTTAATAGGATTACGATAGTTTTTAATTAATGATCTGTAATAAACTCTTTTAACACTATTCCTACCACGACCGGTCAAATGACCGGTTTAAAAATTTCGATTAGAATTTCATAGATACAACGTAATTGAATCGCCTTCAAACTTTAGATTTTTTCTCAAATATGTGTATAATACATTTTTCAATATTCACTTCTTTTTTCATTGTTTATTTTTTGAGAAAAATTTGTAGTCTGTCTTACGTGGGAATCTCGCGGTAGGAATAAGTATACGTAAAGTATCGGTAGGAATAGTGTTAAAAAGAGTTAAGAGGTAAAAAGAGTATCTTTTTATAATATATGTTACCTTTTGCGTAACTTTAATCAACTTCGTGTAACTTTAATTTAGCTCTAACCAAATATTATCTCCAAGTACGATTCAATGAAAAATTATTATTTAACGGGTTAACGAGCAATTTTCAATCTGTTCTATGCATATTTAATAATTTTCATAAGTGCAGTAATATCAGTATCAGTACTGTTACAATATTTATAAAAATCACTATAAACGTGAATTTAAGGTTGTTAAACATAAAATAGTTGAAAACATAAAAGGGGCATTTTTTTTTAAATTAAAATAGTTTATTAAAGATGTTGTATAGATATGTTAGATCTTTTTGTTAGTGTAGTAAGAGATCATGCGTCGGTTCATTTGATGAAAGTTGTTCCATTCGTAGTGCAATCAATTGAACACAGCAAACACGCGTTTAACACGTAGTCGGCACCTTTTGCCTCCATCAGTCTCTTCTTCTCGTCTTACGTATGCTGATATTCATCGCGTTGCACATGCGACATATACGATGGACGCAGGGTGCTTTTATGCAACAATATGTAGACAGAACTGGTGACGAATAAATAAAAGTATGTAGAGTTGAAAATTGTGCTTAAGAAATTAAACAGCATGTTTGTCTGGATGCAGTACACTTGCTTGCCTTTATTAAAATAATGCCTTTATCAAAATTAATTCTTAAACAAAATAATTTTTTACTTGATATGTATTTACTGCATGTAAATTTTAATTACTTCAGTAGGTTGAAACAAAAAATTAAATCTAACAAGATTCAAATTAATAGTAGTAAATAATCTTTATTTTCGACTCCACAGCCAAGAAAATGTGGACTTGGTTTACATTTTTATTCTTAGCTTGTTCATTCTTCTCGCCCATTTTTTTTTTGTCGTTTCATTATTTTATTTTAATTTTCTAACTTAATCTTTGGTCCTTCTATTGCCGTTTGTTTTTCATTCTGTCTTATTCAATGCTACCCTGTTAGATTTATTTATATAGATCTTTGTTTTCCGTTTCTACGAGGATTCAAATTATTTAACAGTAGAATATAAGAGTATTATCTGTAGACACGTTTATTGTGGAGTAAAATATTCGATACTTAAAAAATTAAATTCTTGCATTTTTATGCAATAAAATCTTGGAAAATCTTGCCCTGTGTTATAATACATGCGTACTGCCGAGGAAATATATGTGACGTTCACTGATATTATACTGAAACCAGAAGCCTTTATTATCCTCCCACGAAACTAGTTAACATTTCACAGTTCACTGCATTTCTTTGAGTTGCATCAGCTAACCTAAATTGGTTCAGAACTATCGTTTAACGTTAAATAACATTTACATGTCGTATTACGCTACAAATGGTATTAACCAATTTTTTAAATAGAAAATTAAATACAAAATTACGAACGGTAACACCTGAATTGGAGAAAATCGAATTAGGAAGTAACTAAAATAACATAATCTTAAATCTTAATATAATTATTAATAAATTATTATTATTATTATATTAATAATAAATTAATATAATATTAATAATAAATTAATATAATAAGATTATAATCTTAAATTGTTTTATAATAATTTAATAAATGACAATAACCTTACGTGGAGAGAGAGAGAGAGAGAGAGAGAGAGAGAGAGAATAATCTAAAGGTTAAAGATTTGGACGCTAACGTTTCCTTTTCCTTGATCAATATTCACGCGTTGAGACCAGTCATATCCGGTGTGTTTATATCGGGTTTATGCTAAATAAAACATTAATGTTGTTTTCATTAACAATTGCGATACAAATGAGCAACAACACGATCTTTGTTATCAACAAACAACTACCTTAAGCGTTTGTTTAGTCTAACTCCAGACGATAGTTCCGTCTGCTTCTGCGCTCGATTATTACAATTTCGAAATCGTTCCGACACGTGCCTCCGATATACATTTTCGTTTTTGCACATGCCGATTTTAACCAACCACCGATAAAGTGAAACTCTTATCGTTTAACTTATACCAATACTTCTTTTTATTTTAGATATCAATTTTATTCACTTTTTTAACAGAAAAAAAACTTGAATAGGTATAATAAAATTGTGTTGATATGTTAAATAAATGTACAGCATCTGTAAACTTACGTAGCTAGCGTGTAAATGTTATGGGATTCGTTGGATCTCATATTGATCTTTTTAAGAATGAAGCTTATCGAAAAAAATGCAAAAAGATTGTAGCTGAAAGATCGTTTAATTAACTTCTCCTTACATAAATTGCCTTTTAATTTGCTTGTTCTGTTTTGTGTCTCCGATATGCATTTTCGTTTTTGCACATGGCGATTTTAACCCACCACCGATAAAGTGAAACTCTTATCATTTAACGTGTACCAATGCTTCTTTTTAATTTAGATATTAATTTTATTCACTTTTTTAACAGAAAAAAAACTTGAATAGGTATAATAAAATTGTGTTGATATGTTAAATAAATGTACAGCATCTGTAAACTTACGTAGCTAGCGTGTAAATGTTATGGGATTCGTTGGATCTCATACTGATCTTTTTAAGAATGAAGCTTATCGAAGAGAATGCAAAAAGATTGTAGCTGAAAGATCGTTTAATTAAATCCTCCTTACATAAATTGCCTTTTAATTTGCTTGTTCTGTTTATTCCAATCTTAATTGTTGTTTTTAAGTTGTATCGTTAAAAATGTTTCACTTTACATGAATATAATTAATTATTCTAATAACTATCTCTGAACGCATGCATGAGTTAACATAAATTATCATAGTCTAACAGTTGGGAAACCCGTCAAATTTTCCTTGTGTACCAACATTATGGAAATATATCGCGACGGTATCGCGTATTTGATTACCGAGAAACGTTAAAAACGATAAGTGAGAAAAATCACCGAGCTTTATCGTGTTGCAATTGTACAAGCTCGAAAAAGTGTTTAAAAATGGTTTTTCCCCAATCGACAATATGAGGAAGAATTGCTGCGAAATTTATTGCAGAACTTTGTTCAGATAGTATTCGTTGAGTTCAATGAATTATATTATAATCTTATATTCTTAATTATAAAACGTTAGATTATAGAATTAATTGTAGAATCGTATTATATAATTATATTATAAAGAATTGTTGAGTTTAATGTACATCTTTTTCACACGACACTCTTTTACATTTTCACACATCGCCCACTCATGTCAAACCTCGTATCCGAATACCCAGCGAAATTACGTTGTTCATTTTTATTGGTTCAAGAGTATTAACCCTTTGCGCTTGAGAAGCGACTGTTAGTCACCAAATTTTCAAACCTTAGTTAGTTTACTTATTAGTCAGGCTCAGAGGTTAAATAGTCATATATGTAAATTTTAGTATTCTCACTTAACTAAATTAAATGACGTTTAATATAGGCGAATCTTAGTAAATATTTCGAATTTGAAAATTTTTGAAATTAATACCATTAGACGACTAAGAGTCACCTCTCGAGTGCAAAGGGTTAAGTTTCATTAAACGAGCATGTTAATCCACTTTTTCAATGTGTTACAAATATCAGACAGTGTACAGATGATTTTGTTATTATACATAGAACAAGGTGAAAAACTGTTAAAATTGATTCGTATCATACTCGTGCAACGATACGTTTTCAATGGAAATCGATGCTGTTGAACAGGCTAATTAAGCAGCACGTTGTGGTTTTTACGTTCTGTCTACGGTTTAACGGTGATTAATGGAATTACCGAGATACGTTAACACCGGATTAGTCGCGTGTCGATTGTTTGTAACGTAAGTTCTTCGTACTCGTGACATAGTCGAGATAAAAATGTTACGATACACTTTTGTCGCGAGTTTTCTCTCGACGCGCGTTTCAATTAAATTATTCGACGAATCGAACGCGATTCAAAAGTGTTGGAACTCAGGTGAAACGATTATAAATTAAAATAAGAAAGACGTTTTAACATTGTAATCCTTTTGACGTTAATGCAAAATACTGACGTATCCATGCTCGGGCAATCGTTATCACGAGCTTGTCAACGCGTTGCTCTTTTGGTGCTCTGCTGGCCGAAAAACAGAACACAGTGCGTACAAACATCTTTTTCAATTTACATTTGTAAATTCTTGAATGTTAGTATACGTTTTTTGTATATCGGTTTATCGTGTAACAATAAACGTGGCAAATGTAACAAACATAACAAACAGATCGTATTATTTCGAGTCGGGAGTAAGCGTTTGTAAGATAGTATTAAAACGAGATATCTCGTCACCCGTACGCAATGTGTTAAACAACCTGTATTTTTTCATTTATTCTGAAAAATCGTATGAAAATCGACGGTTGGAAAAATTGTTTCGTCGTGTTTGTACACTTCGTACTCTGTTATCTGCAATTGCATCACATCCTCTGACGCATTCATTTGATGCATTAGCATATCAAAATATTTTACAGCGCGATAAATCTAAGGAATCTTGTGTTTTTCACAAGCAGATAAATCACATTGTGCGTAATATTACAGAAGGCTGATCGATGGTGGTGTGTCTTGTAAATACCGGTTCAAGGAGAATGTGCCAAGCTATAAATACATTAACAATGTGTTAACCTAATAAAGCAGACCATTTGTATAAACATGTCGATCTCATTTTTGTGGAATGAAAATTTTCGCAAGAAGGCTGAAAAATAAGGTTTCCTGTTTCGCATGAATATTACATCGAAATTTAGCGTTAGCCGGAGAATATTAAAGATCCTCGTTGTTAATCAAACATTTTCGCACAACTGGAATCGAACATTCATTTCGCGTTTAATACTAGAACTACCAGAACAGTCAAAATGATCAATTGGTGATTATTCATAACAATTTGATAAATTCACTGTGGTTAAGCTTCCAAAATTTACTATGATTTTCTGCAGAACGTATGAATAAAGATTTCTTTTTTATACATTCAATATTTTTTCATGCAATTTTCAATTTGATCTCTTCTATGGAAATAAGTACACTTTAATTGTTGATAGTTCTAGTGTTAAAGGTGCATTGACACTAGAACTACCAGAGCAGTCAAAATGATCAATTGGTGATTATTCATAACAATTTGATAAATTCACTGTGGTTAAGCTTCCAAAATTTACTATGATTTTCTGCAGAACGTATGAATAAAGATTTCTTTTTTATACATTCAATATTTTTTCATGCAATTTTCAATTTGATCTCTTCTATGGAAATAAGTACACTTTAATTGTTGATAGTTCTAGTGTTAAAGGTGCATTGACACTAGAACTACCAGAGCAGTCAAAATGATCAATTGGTGATTATTCATAACAATTTGATAAATTCACTGTGGTTAAGCTTCCAAAATTTACTATGATTTTCTGCAGAACGTATGAATAAAGATTTGTTTTCTATGTATTCAGTATTTTCTCATATACTTTTTAATTTGATTTCTTCCATGCAAATAAGTAAATTTTAATTGTTGGTAGTTCTGTGATAAAGCTTCCAAAATTCACTATAATTTTCTGCAGAAGGTGTAAATAAAGATTTCTTTTCTATGCATTCAATATTTTTTCATGCAATTTCCAATTTGATCTCTTCCATTCAAATAACTACATTTCAATCGTCGGTAATTCTAGTGTTAGTGCAACCAAAAAGAAAGCGAGCAATTTTTAATAATTTCCCAGCAAGTAATCATCAGTCAGCGATCATTAATTTTTGACGAGCAGTTTTCAATAATCCATAAAAAAGACATTAAGTAATTATACAGTTGACTAGTACAATTTCAATAGAAAATGGTGGAGTTCCCAATTGTGTGAGTTTCACGAAAAACATTGAGATTGATTGTCCTCTCGATCGTTCCTCGCCTCAAGAAGAGCCATACGCCATGGCGCCAGCCATAATCGCGCGAACGCCGTTTAATCATCGATGCTAATCTTTAATTTCGTTAATCAATAACGATGCTTTCTACACGCGCGAGATTAACGTTATCGTGTCATCAAAAGGAAACAAAAACATGAATTAGCTGCTTAAATGCTGGCGCCACCCAAGAATCGCAAAAAGTATGAACGAAATTTGACCCACGTCTCAAAAAGGTTCGCCATCCGTGATATATACAGTGGGTCCAAAAAGTATTCATACACTATGTCACAAACAGATTCGTTTAACCCTGAAATTTTGAGTCTGACAGAAGTATTTAATAAAAAGTATACGTATGAATTAATCCCTTCTTTTCATCTAAATGCCATTTTAAAGGGGTGAAACCAGCGTTGAAGTTTCTGAATTTTCTCTCATTTTTTAAAGATAACTTTGTAATGGTACTTGATGAAGCAAAATCTTTCAAATAGAAAGTGTTTAATTTTTAATACCCTATCGCCCCGCCATAAAAAAAGGAACACAGAAAAGCTTATACTCAAAGCGTGAAAAATTGCTGAAACTTTGAGATTCGTTATCAGCCCCCTTAAAAGATATTTTGCCGCCAAAAAAATTGCTCCACGCAGGACACACCATGCTCTGTACACGCATAAAGTTTCATTGAAATCAGAATTTCAGAAGTAGATGAATTTCCTTATAATACAGTGTACGAATACTTTTTGGAGCCACTGTACATTACCACAATAGTGATTAGCATCCTGTGCAACAGTGATCGAGCGTGGTAATAAGCGGAGCGTTCTCGAATGATCGAGGTTTCCTTTGCTCGATCACGTCGACCGTTTTCCCTTTTTTGCTTTTCCTTTCCCTCTGTCGTTGCTCGACGACGGGTCAACAGCATTCCGTCCTTCTGTCCAATCGCTCGCAATGTCCCGACCGCGATTCTTCGCTCGGCGTCATAGCTGAAATTGCGAACGTAAGATGCACGTTACGTGAACGAGCGCGTACAATCGGTGCCTTCGCGCGTTGGTGATCGCGCAACGCGTTCGATTGCTCGCCCGTTGATCCATCAGCGTCGAGGAACGCGCCGCGTTGTGAAACCTTCAACAGGTTGAGCGCCAAACAGCTTTACAGCGTAAGCCGTAGATACGGGGAACAAAATTAACTTTACACCTTGTACTCTGCTTCTTTTATACAGATTTTGTACAGATTGTTACATAGATATAACACGTTTTCGGTTACAAGATGCGCTGTACGATAAAATAGGATCCCTCTTGTTAGTGATTGATTTAGGTATAGGTTGAGCAGGCTACAGTTTAGGAAGGTGAATTTGAGGAACATTTGAGGAACGCATGAATTTTCGAAATGGTTATCAAATTTACAATGCGCGACAAAATGATAGCACTGCCTATGATTTATAGCGTTCCTCGAGTAACTTCGAAACGGTATATCTCGGCAAAAAAAACATCGTACAATTAAAAATCAAATTTGAGTTTGTAGGGAGAGGTTAGTGGTATACGATGCTATTTGCAAAAATATTGGACAAATGTTACTATTTGTGGAGGTGAATTTGAGGAACATTTCTTCGATGCTAAACAATTTTCGGAATGGTTAACAAATTTACAATGCGCGACAAAATGATAACTCAGCCTATGATTTATAGCGTTCCTCGAGTAACTTCGAAACGGTATATCTCGGCAAAAAAAACATCGTACAATTAAAAGTCAAATTTGAGTTTGTAGGGGGAGGTTAATGGTATACGATGCTATTTGCAAAAATATTGGAAAAATGTTTATATTTGTGGAATATCCATTTATCCATTTATCCATTCATCTCCTAAACTTAATGCGGCAGTTTACTTTTGGGATCAGATTTGAATTCAACGCGTGAAAATGTAAAAAGAAATTTTTGCTATCTCAAACAACGAAGTCTCGTTGATCTCCTTTTTCCTACTTGCGCTATCATTTTGTCGCACTTAATTTTCACAAAAAGGTTAAATTTTCCCGTGGGAAAATATAACCTGTGGTTAATCACTGTCTGTATTATTAAGAAAGAGATACTGCATACAAAACTGCATGTACAAACTCGTATACATTACGTTAGATTCAAGAAACACTAAAAATCACATAGTGTGCTATCATTTTTTGTCCGTACTGTACGCCTCGGTTATGGTTTACACCGTATCGAGAAACTGTACATACGCTTCTGTATGCAGTTCTAATTGTAAGCGTTCCTGTATAAACTACGAATCCTTCGACCCTTATCGCTCTAGAATCGCACAGTATTTTCGGTTAGAATGCTTCGCCCTCTTGATCTGATAGATCGACGACGATAACTTACAAATTTCTCTATCTCTCATTTTCAGACCTTAACGTAATCATTTTGTTGTGTACTGTACACAGGAGAATGCTTTGAAATGTAATATTTTTTAGCGTTTGCGATCTTCATACGTATTTTTTTTTTATCACGAGGCAGTAAAGATGCGATAGCTTAAAGCGGCTTAAACTTAGATCCGCCTCTGTCTCGTGTGTTCAAGCAGAATATCGATTTCAATGTCAATTGAAAGATACTGTGGAATATCGATTATTTGAACAGTACTTAACACAAATTCCAGAAATATGGGAAGCAAAGTTAATCTTGCTTCACATGTTTGTTCTGTTGTATCATTCAATTGACATTGACCGATATTCTGCTTTAGAAGAAGAGGGATTTATGGATCGGATCTCAGGCTGCCTTGTAATTGGAAAGATGTTATCTCAAGTTAACTTCAAACACAGATATCGTCGTAAACATCTAGCTACACGGTAACAGACGGTTTTTCATAAGAAATGCTTAATCAACGTTTCCTCGATTTAAGTAAAATCATTTGATTAACTTTTCACACGCATCTAGAATAATGATCGTTTCAAAAGTTGTCGGACACGAGTTTTATTCTTACTTCTTTGAATCCTTTGCTATCACGAACACTGTTTCGTGTACACGGCTTTTCTGTTCAACGTTAAGCATGATAAAGGCATGCTGATACAAGATAATATTAATCTTTTAATCTTCGAGAACTAGTACCATTTTTTGATTAAACTACTACGTGACCTCTTGTGTTTAACGTAAGTCGGGAATGAACGTTATTGACGGACTCCGATTACTGTGCTAATAGATCCGAAAGGCGAAATAAATAGAATTACGTAATTGACGATTAATTAATCTCGTTAAGATGCTTAAGCGACTTCCTTGGGCAACAGCATTGATAATGATTAAAAATCGATAGGAGATAACAGATGCATCATCATTTAATTGCATATATTAAGTGATTCTGCAAATAACACAGAAGGTAGTGCGTTATAATTTAAAAGAAAGTAAACGTTAACGTCAGATAATTAATATAGACGTCGAAATTAGGGAAAATTAGCTGAAACTAACAGTCTCTTCAATTTTGAAGCACAGTTGCCGCGAAACACTTTGAAACGTTAAACAACAATTGAGTACATTTAACCGAACACAAATTCTTAAATATCCATCGTTCGTATGTTGCAGATAACACGCATTAACGAAAATAAAACGTGCACACATCGCAAAGAAACGAAATAGCTGCACAGCCAAACAGTGATATGAAGAATACGCAAAACAACAGTTATGGTATGTTAATTTATTCTCTATTTAATTCTAATTAAACATCGCATCGTGTGCCGCGCTGGAAAGGAAAAAACGGTCGAAAAGATATTATAAATAAATTCAGAAACGGTCATTTTATACGAAACGGCACATTTCACGTATCTGCAATACAAAAATCGGTGAACAATTTATAGCGCGATCAAAATTTAGCAAAATGACGCGAACACCGGCAACGATTCAACACGTTGTTCTTGCTCTATATTTAGATCCTTCAGAGCGTTTCAAAAAGTCATCAGAAAGTAGCCAATCGATCATTCCCTCCCTGCACCACTTCGATCTACCGCGTCGGAATAATTTATAGCCTCGAAGTAGGTTGTTTTCGCCATTAGGTCAACTCCCAGGGACCGTTTGTCCTCGGGCTCGAAATTTATTCGCGTGAAAGACAACAACTTCATCACCGAGGCAGCCATCACAATCGCAGGCGTGCACACGTCGAAGGGAATCAGTGTTAACTCTTTTTCCGTGGAATGCTTGAAATTAAAATATGTTTGTTACGCACAGATCGTTTTGTTATCGCAGCGGAAATGTAGCTGTGAAAATCTTGACACGCTATGCAATGAATTTTATTATAATGCATTGTGTGTTAAAATGGCTTTTCTTGTACTGGCTTATGAAATTAATGGCTTTTATGTGATCGAGATAGGTACAGTTGCCGGATATAAACGATGCTAATTAATTTGAAGGTTTAGAAAGTGCAGGAAAGAACGTTCATCGAGGAAACAATTAAGAATCAAATTCACAGTTGCATTTGATGAAGACCGTACAACATTTGTGCTTGCGATTGCAAAAGTGGTCTAAGTCAGAAATTTTTAAAAGTTATTTCATTAATTCAGTGAAGATATAAATTTTTTTTTTTTCATTTGGTTGTTTAGCGTCGCATCAACCTCTTGCGGGTTATTAGTTTATGTTATACAGTTTAGTTTGTTTTAAATATCGTACCAGATTCTCCGACGTGTTGTTGTCCGTCAGGTGTAGGAAAGATTTTTGACCTATATCATTCTCATGATCATTGGAACATTTCATTTGTTCGATCAATTTCCATAAGTCGCTGCAAATGAGAATGATTCTGCGTTAGAGAAAACAGATGTTGAATGTTTTTAGACATACACAGGGTGAGCAACGTGTCATGATCATCTCAAACTACGCTAAATCACGTTCATCCCTAAACTACCGAATTTAAGCAGAAAATAACAGATAAGAAACATGTTTAACACTAAGTTTACGGGACCCGTCAATTTGACGGACTTCAAACTTCAAAATGAAATATCTCAAAAACTGTAGCAGTCATTAAAACCATTTTGCATCGTAAATTAATCATTTCATCCAAAGAATTTATACACACAATTTTGTTTTCCTAAGCTTTGTACTTTTTGAAATTTCGATGTAGTATACCTATCTCTACGAAACCCGTCAAATTGACGGGCTAGCTTATTTCATAAACAATCCTTATATGTTTGCTTTGTTCGTCAAATCATTCATCCAATAATAAATATAAGAATGAAAGTAAAGTCTTTACTTTCTCCTCCTCCAATTCGTTATCTCAATCTCGTCTCAATAATATAAACTAAAGCGAAATTCTGAGATTCATACGCTTCGACAAAAAACCAACGATCCGAAAGATTATAAGTAGATAAATTTGCGCTGATATCTGAAATATGGAACAAATGTATAAGTAATAGCCAGGCTTGTTATTAATGATTTATTTAAACGTGAAACCTAATATTGTTCAATTTCAAATTTAATTTGAATAAATCGAGTTTTTAAAGAAAATACGTATTTTCGTTTACCCGTCAATTTGACGGGTGCTCGTAGAGATAGGTATACAAGAAACGCCCGTAAACCTAGTGTTAAAAATCGTGATTCCACGCTGTCATGTACATTATGGTCGAGCGAGCTTTCATCAGATTATCCCAAATTTTTAACTGTCGGTAGAACTGGATAACAATCTTTCAATAATACCTTTGACTTTCTACGATTTCAACTTCTTACGAATTTACGAGAAATTGAAATTACAAGGTGAGTGAAATCATCTCAAGGGTGTCTTTTCATCATGTTGCACGACTTATTATACGGTAACCTTGGGGTAACTGTATCAAAAACAGTTTAAGGTAATCACGAGTGCATACTCTGTGCATAAGTTTCTCGCAAACGAACAAATTGAAATGCAATGGATCACGCCTTTTGGTACAGAAAGATTCGCGATGAGACTTTCGAATCGGCCAACAAGGTGAAGTTGAAGTTGCACACTCGGTGAACGAAGGCTGTTCTCGAGGTTACACGAGCATATTTTACGGTTCACATGAACCGTCGTCGATCGACCGTTCTTTTTCATCTTTCTTTCCTTTCTTTGCTCGAAACTGGTTCTCTCGTCACTTGCTATACTTAAACGTAATAAAGGTTAAAACTGTATGAGCGCATTACCGTGGAATCCTGCTTCTGTTTTTATCGAGAAATCGTTTCGGGCTGTGGCGTATCTCGTTGAAAAATATTATTCCTCGATGAACGTCGGAAAATACAAGTTAACCCTCTATGGGCCAAAATTTTTGTTTGAAATGTGAAAATATTAATGGAACAGAAAATCAACGATTATAATCCTATATATACAGATAAAAAAAAAAATTTCCAATTTAAATAATTTTATATTATACAACATTATAGAATTAATATGTATACGCCATCTTATGAAAAGAAATAAAAATTATTTGTTAAAATGTCAATAAATTAGCATGTCACCTGAAAATTACACGGGCTCATAGAAGGTTAATATAATACATTTTTACGATCCTTCTCCGGCTATCCATGGACGGGTTCAGAGAAAGGGGCAATTTTGCGCGCAGAAATAAGCATCCTTTTACGTTTTTTGCAAAAATTTATCTCGAACTAATTTATACTTCGAGACTTATGATTCGTGGTGATGTTTGTAAAAAATTTGTATTGGTGTAACTTGTTTGTTCTTCGTTTATTTTAATTGTTAATCCTAATGTTCTGTTTATAAAAGAAACTGTAATTGTGGAAGAATTGTAAGTGAATAGTTTTTCTGATAGATTTTGTTTAACTGATAAAATATGAACTTCGTCTATTACCAATGTTTTCCAAAAGTAAATGAACATTTATTTTACATGCTTATTTCTATACGCGATCATTATACACAAGATAGCAAAATTAGCAAAAGTATATGAAACATCTCGCACAAAGTCAGAGTTAGACAAATCTTTATTTAGGCTCCACTTCTTTGATTACATCCCTAAACGTAGGAATCCGCATAGAAATTTGTAGTCTGTTGATTCGCCGATAAGATTATACACAGTCGTTATCAATCTTACAAGCTTCTATTTAACATGGTCAATACCGGCTACTGCCATTTCTAACCTTTATTCATAGATACGGCAAGAATGGCACGAGTCTTGTGTGTTCACGTAATCATCACATTGAAAGGGAAAGCAAATGGTGTTCATAAACTCATTCATTCTACATTTTCCTGTTCATCTTTATTTGTAGAACAAATATTTTTAATGTTAAAAAGTTTATTTGTAGTACAAATAAACGGTGAATTGTAGAGTGCAATCATCTGTTGTCAGAGATTCTTTTGTCACGCGTCATAAAAATTAGCACTAATGAATAAAATTTATTATTAACACTATTCCTACCACGACCGGTCAAACGACCGTTCTTAAAATTTTTATTACAATTTCATATCTACAACGTAATTGAATCGCCTTTAAACTTCAGACTTTTTCTCAAACATACGAATAATACGTTTTTCAATATTTACTTCTTTCTTCATTGTTTATTTTCTGAGAAAAATTTGTAGTCTGTCTTAGGTGGAAATGTCGCGATAGGTATAAGTTTATATGAATTGTCGGTAGGAACAGTGTTAACACATTCGCAACCGCTGACGTGAATTCACGTGTTTTTAATTCGGCACAATAATAATAAGTGTTCCATTGTCTACCTATAAAGCAAGTATACTAATTATAAAAATCTTTTTTATTTTAAACAACACATTATTGCAGCATTGATGTTGCAAAACAATTTTTTATCCTTTTTATCCTTTCTTTAACGATACAAGTTTGCGGCAACCAGTTTCAGAATTTCATTATTTTCGCCGGTATTCAGTATTAGAAACGGAAAAAATTTGCCGGTCGCGAATGTGTTAATTCTCTGTTATCGCAATCATAGTAAAGTTTCATTTTCTACAAGACTTCGAAGTATGATAAATTACTACTTTTCCGTGTGATCATAAAACGCACGAAGAGCGATTTCTGGAAACCGGTAGGAAAACGGATATTTCTTTTTAAACGGATACTTATTAGATCATCAGTTACTTGTTTTGTTGTTGTACCATTCGCTTAGCACGCGTGTCTAACACGATTTGCATGAAAATATCGCGGCACAGTTTGCGAAATCGTTCCTTGAATTTGTGAATTGCGATTTGTGTACAGGGTATGTGTTACAGATGAGGATCTGCGCGAAATGATGTTTCGTACGACGCGATTGTGTTTTTAATTGTACACAGGGCTTTCATAGTACTTAAACATGAAATGTAATTAAAAAGGAAGTGGTTAATTAAGAAAAATTGAGCAAAACACAATCTCATTTTAATTAGCTTTTACTTTACTAAAAAATATGACTTAATATATTACAGTATTTTACAAAATTATAATACAATAATTAAACAATTAAACAATCTTTATTTATTTTTATTTTACATTTTTGTATAAACATAACTTAATTATAGATTTTCATTTTGTTATAAATCTAGGAGATATAACTGTATTTTCTTAAAAATTTATAATTGTGATTGTGATTGTTTTCTTTCTCTATTTATAGTGAGTTCACATGTATATTCATATATTTTTCGTATATATTCAGATTCAGACTCAGACTCAGAAAATTCGGAAAAAGAATATTCAGACTCAGAAAATTCGTATATGTATATCAGATATATATTCAGTCATAAATATTCAGATATGATATATATGACAGAAACAAAAGTTGGGATTGCAAAATAAACTATTTCTGTGTGAAGTCTTGTTTTCGAGATAGTTGGCCATAACCCTCAACTGATATCGTTGGGTCACCGATGACTGATAACTAATTCAATTGTTTATTGTCCGTTTTGTAACCATCTATCGAGAAAAATCGATTGTTTGTTCTCTATGTATATCCCGTAAAAGCGATAATCATATGTATGGAAAAATATTTATCATCATTCTTACAAAACACTAATGCAACATAAATGACCTAATGATACTAATTGCACGTTAAAAATTCGTAAGAACTTGAAATCGTAGGAGGTCAAAGGTATTATCGAAAGATTGTTATCCAGTTCTACAGACAGTTAAAAATTTCAGATACTCTAATGAAGGCTCACTCGATCATAATGTATATGACAAAGTGGAATCACGATTTAAACATGTTTCACATTTAAAACAATAATTAAATTTGAAGAATATAATTATTTATTTTCTGCGTTTTCCTTGTCAGTAATTATTTACAATTTTGCACAAGGAGAATTTTCAAAATTGATCGTACTACAAATTAAAATTTTATAAAACAGTAGTAGATTCATTAGCATAGTACAATTTCGAATTAGTGTAGTATACGTAAAATTTTCTGTATTGTCAGAGTACTTCTGCACTTGATGTAATATAACTTTGTTCATGTAAACATCGCGTGCTTGAAGCATAAAAAAAAACGAAATATCCTTATAATAATGCATTCTACGTTGTTAGTATCATTTTACTCGTTTCGCACATTTGACGTTTAAAATGCACGTGGATTATGTTTCTTCCTGCCACCTTGCCAGTGCGAGACAAGTGTTGACAGAATTATGTAATAACTATGAATGGAACTATAACAGAGCCACAATTGCATTGCACAGCGAAATGAATATCGTGATCTCAAGAGAACCTTGTTAATTTCTGTTTGCAATTTGAATGACTTCTTCGTTGCTGAAAAATGATATAACATTTAGGGGAATGCGGTT
>JAOPTO010000781.1:247150-268000 GCA_033822845.1 Tetrapedia diversipes
GTGAAAACAGAGATATGTTTTGAAAATTAATAAATTCAAAATTCTAACGTTAATAATTCATATTGTTAATATTAATTTAATATCTTTAAGACGGACGATACTTTAGGAAAGGAAGAATTTTCGCCAAGAATCGGCAATTCCTTTTTTTTTCTTTTCATTTGTAGGTAGATAAATTTCTAAAAATTTGTTGTAAAAACAGAAATAAGTTTTGAAAATTAATATTCAAAATTCTAAGGTTAATAATTCATATTGTTAATGTTAATTTAATATCTTTAAGACGGGCGATACTTTGGGAAAAGAGAACATTTCGTCAAGAATCGACATTTTCTTTTTTTTCTTTATTCGTAGGCAGTTAGATTTCTAAAAATTTGGCGTGTTATACGAAAATGAAAATACAGATGTGTTTTATAAATTAACGAAGTTATATTGTGTTACTTTTATACACTATTCAGAGATATCTTTATTAGAAGTAGAAATTTATACATTAATATTAATTTAAATAATGCATTGCAATTCTTTTCATCCTATCTAAGCAAATATTTAACAGTATCTTTATTTTATGAGTTTTCGTTTGCAACATTCAATTTCTATCTTCGTTTATATTTTTGTAATATCATAGGAAAGTTTTGTTACAAAAATAATTTCAGGAAAGCAAAATTTTAAAACCTATTCTCTAATAAAATATAAAGAATATTATAAAGAGGTAAATACTGTACTGTGTAAATATTGAAGAACTTGGAAAATAATTGCTGTTTAATAAACTAGAAGCAACTTATTTCATGATAGACTTCTGCTCCGAACGCTATACTTTTATAATTATATCGCCTGGACTTTAGTGTTAATAAAGATTTAAAAGGTGTCTAATAATAAAATATTATTTTTTGGTTTGTATGTTTTACAACAAAAACATGTGTTTGATGATTACGAAACCATGAACGTTTTACATTTTATTCTTTTGAATTCTCAGCCAGCCTTTCTCTTAATTATTATTACACTGTTCAGGCTGCCGTACAGTAAAGTTCAAATTGTAAAAGTGAATTATTTTAAGCACGAAGGAATACGTTGCGCCCGCGTTAAAAGATTGTTTACACATAATTGAACTGACTTTCGTTTTGATGTATCATTACACGGTATCGTAGTGTTTTATGTGAGCCAATATGTAACCGGTTCGCTTAGACGTGCAGTATTATTTATGAACGATAAAAATGAGCTTTCTAATTATATGTGTCGCGGCCAGAAAGAGATCGTATGGCCAGTTACTACTATTTTTCTTTAGATACTAATCTACATGTGTTCAAGGATTCTGTTGACCACTTTGTTTCATTAATTCCACCGGTATTGTTACTTCCTGCGGTGGACAGGTGAACTCAGCAACAAGTCAGAAAACGCGTGTGTTATCATAACGCTGTGCTAAACGTTAAACTCTGTATTCGTGTCTGTCTAAATTAATTAAGATCACAGAAGTAGTCTTAAGCTAATGATAAATAGTTTAAAGTAGCGACAAACCAAAATTTTTATTCAATTATGACTACTTAATTACGCAGACTGATGTAACTGTTTATATTGCACGATGTAGTTTGATAGCTAGGTGACTAACTTCATACATCACATGTTTTAACAATCAATTTATATTCTATGACACAATATTATACGTTAATAATTGTACGTAGGCACTGCAATCATTCGAATATTATTTTTATTTTCTTATAAACATATTTCAACACTACATTTTCAAAGCACTAAATTGTTACAGACACATACTAGGTTGTTCATAAAACTCTTGTCGATTTGTTATAGACAAAATCTAGAAAAATAAAATTTCACACATGCTGGGAAAATAAAATTTATTTATTTTAGTTTTAATTAAAATAAAAAAATAAAACAAAATTAAAATGGCCATGAAAGATCGTGAAAAAGATAATGTCTTCCTTACTTGATAAAGAAATAATAGAAAAACAACAATAACACTAAGATATAAGAGTTCTGTTACTTAAAAATCAATACGTGCTTCTCAGTCAACTTAACAAAAATTGCTAGTATCAGGTGGGCTTTGATTAATCGGTATGCAAATGCTGCATTAAACACAATAGCGCGCAAACACTATCTTTATGGTCACTGTTCGGATGTACTTCTATGTTTGTAGCGATCTGTTCCACGAAGAAACTTCACTTGCTGTTGTTCTCCCAAGATATGCGCAATTCGATTAATCTTGAATCATCAACGATGTACAAATATGTTAAACATCGCGTTTATGTAATCCATCAACTTGTCGTGACCGCAAATCAAACAGAGGATCCGATTAAATCGTGTCGTCTACACGCGTGCTGTTGCTTAATGCACGCGGCCGCGATTAGGCGTCTTATTAACTTTTTAAATAAACAGCAGTATGTATGTATTGGGTTGTCCGGAAAGTTCGTACTGATTTTGAAGGAAAATTGAAGCGCAGGGAATTTAAATTTTAGTATACATTTATTAAACTATACAGGTACCATTCCTTCCTCCATCTTACAGACAACTTGAAAATTCCATCCTTCCAGAATCTCTCAAATGTTTCAGCGAAAAATATTTTCTACGTGATGTTTTATCTCGTTGAAGTAGTTGAAGCTCTTGCCATTAAAGGAATTTTGTAATGTTCGAAAAAGGTACCATAAACAGCGCGTATCTTGTTTGCCGGTTTTGTGGCATTTTTGTCTTTCCAGTGAAAGACAAACAGTTAATTATAATTATTTCAGTTAGGAAAAATTCAAAAGTTAGGTAAGTAGGTTCCGCACGAAAAGGACACTGAATTATTGGGTTGTCCGAAAAGTTCGTGCCGATTTTGAAGGAAGATTGAAGCGCAGGGAATTTAAATTTTAGTATACATTTATTAAACTATACAGGTGCCATTCCTTTGTACAACCTTTCCCCATCTTACAGACAACTTGAAAATTCCATCCTTCCAGAATCTCTCAGATTTTTCAGCGAAAGATATTTTCTACGTGATGTTTTATCTCGTTGAAGGAGTTGAAGCACTTGCCATTAAAGGAATTTTGTAATGTTCGAAAAAGGTACCATAAACAGCGCGTATCTTGTTTGCCGTTTTTGTGACATTTTTGCCTCTCCGATGAAAGGAAAGTATTAAATGCTTAAAATGCCTTTATTTTCTTCCATATTCAAAGGTGTATAAAATTGACAAAAATTAACGTATCCTACTCAAATTTTGTTTTAAATATACCTGAAGTATTGTCTTTTATGATATATACATTGTTCTCAATCATTTTAATATATTTAGACCTGTCCTTATGCCACCTATCAAAAATCGGCACGAACTTTTCGGCCAGCCCAATACATCTTCGTAAATTCGAGGGAAACAAACTCGATGCTCGCTGGAAACTTTCTGGAACTAATCCATCGCGTTCGAAGGCGTCGAATAGGTTAGATAACGCTGTCTAATTAATTATCAATATTTGTAGCTGCGTCGACGTTGTGCGTTGTAAGTTTTAGAGTTGTTTCCGTCATCGCACAACGAGGTCAGCAATTATTCAACGATATCTTCGAAGCTGAATCGACAAAGGGTTGCACGGAACGATAATACTTTTCAGTGAGGTTTAACAACAAATCATGCGATTCTTTTTGCAGCTGACAACGAGAATCGTTATGAATACCGTTGAAACGCGAACGTTTCTATTTCGTTTCCTTAGAGAGAGAGAGAGAAATAATGCAACAATTATCTTTAATCTAAATTTCAGGTGAATTGTTAAACTTAAGTGTTAAAGAGCTACTTATTTACTTTTAGCGTTTTTCTAACACCGATAACGGTAATTTTCATTTCGCTTTTCGTCGCATAAAATGGCAAACGAATTTTTATTTGGTCACACGTGTTCACACGTAACCGTTATTTATCTGCACGGAAAAACGCTTCTTTAATTATTTCGAGCATCGTCGTGCTTTTCAGCGTGTTACTTTTGACTACTCGAGAAGCGATAAATCAACGATTTAAGAGCAAGTGATAAAAATTTCGAGGAATCTTGAAACAATCGTGAACGTCTTTCGGTTCTAAGAAACGAGAAAGTGCAACGTAACGTCGAAAAGTGTAATCGAAATGTTTAGTAAAATCTGACGTACTGTGGTGGGTCACAAAAACAAGTTCAATAAAATAAAGGACAATAACAACGTATGCAATGCATTATGGTTGCATATATGGAATATGATAAGATAACAATGCTGTCTTTGTATGCAGAAGACAATATAACTAAACTTGCTGATGATTTGTCAATTCTTGAATATTCTAGACTTCGACAATAAATTGAATTACGTTTTCTGCTTTACTAATTAATTTGTAACATTTTATATTTATATATAAATTTGTAGTTGTTGAAATTTCTTACTTTCATTAAGTCTGTCTAAATTGTTCGATCATTTCTGCACACAATTATCTTAGATAACTTGTGAATTATGTGTCGTAGAATAGAATATTTCAAATAAAAATTGTACGATATCAACGAAAACTTATGGTAATGTGACATTTTAGCATCTAATACAGGCATTATTTGAGACATTCTTTATTATGACAAATAGTTCTTAAATTAATTAAAATGATCAACGTCTGTGATTCACTCTGCATATCAAAATTGTTCAAACCAATCGTTTGTTTTGAAGTTAAACGAGTGTAGAGTGCTTTATACAGGTGTCGAGAAGTTGTTCTTTTCATGCTTGATCTGTTGTACAAAATGTTTGTTAAACTTTCATCAGTGTCGAGTCGTCGGGCGACATACGACCATGGCCAATAGAAAAATACGTGAATGTTTTTTCAGTGCTCGAACAAGAGGTGCATCAGTATTGAATTAAATAGTGATTGAACAATGTGGTTGAATTGCCAACGTAGAAGATGAGGAGAGAAAAGGTCAAAATCATTAAAACGACAATTAATCGCAATCTTCCACTATTCTAATTGCTAGATTAAGTTAGCCTTCGCAATAATCGTTGCTACAGATGCGTGTTTTCCATCAAACCAATCTCTATTTGTGTTTACTACGTTTGATAAACGTTTAAAGTCATACGATTCCCATTGTCTTCGACTCTAATTAAAGCGATTTATTAATAGCTCGCACAGATTCGTCGAGATAAGATCACAATTAACCTGGTAAACGATCAATCTGTGCTTGAACAGAATCGTTGGGAATTACTAAAAATTTTTATGTTTACTTTAAACAATATAAAACATCTTTCGTAAGCCTCGAAATATTTTATTTCGGGATTGTTCGTATCATCTTATGTATTGTTTTAAGAAATTCAATTAAAATATATTTTATACCAGTAGTAAACAATATCAACGATACCGTTCAACAACGAATCAAAGTTTGTAACGTTTGTAAATTTTTGTTCTTTTTAAAGATTAAATTGTACGTATTGCAGTCTTTTGAAATCAAAGTATTTTTTTCTAATAATCATTCCTGCGATTTCAAATTACCAATGTATTACAAGCATTATGACCAATATTTAATATTCTACCGTAACTATTTTTCAATTTCTTTTCAAATTTCTCATATAAGTTCGTATATAATATATTACATCTATAGAACGTGTTATAACTTTTACACCGGAAATTTAAGCTTCAAAACCATAATAATTTGTGTTTACCTGAAAGAAATGATAGCTTTGGGCTTGTAACACGAGTTCAAATAGAAAAATTGATACACAAGAAACCGGTCTTACGTGCAAAGGAAAACTGATACCCGACTGCCCAGTTAAAGGTCAAAATAACTTTTATGTAGATATGTACATATTTCCGGCGTTTGCGATTGGCGCGCTTTATGATACCATGATAATACCATTGCTGGGCACTGCATTTTTGTGTTTCGCTTTAGTGTTGTCCCTACGTTACACGCGAAATGTCTTTTGCCTCGTCTCTCGGATAATAGTGAACTAAATTAATTATGGACGATTCCGAATTCGAAACGATTATGCTCACGACGAGCAACGCCACGTGCGACGAGAACAACGTAAATCGGCGCAACAAATTGATAATCGGGAACTTGTGGAACGAGATTATACGAGAAGTGTGTAAATCAAGTAAGGATCGCGTGTAAATTAGAGATACAAATTTTGAACATTTACAGTAGTGGACAAAAGCTTAAGACCAAAGGGTGAAAGAAAACAAATTAATTAATTAATAAGAAATAATAGTATAAATAAAATTCATATTTTATGATAATCAATAAATAGTGTTCTAACATAATGACGACCAAAGTTTAGGATTAAAACATAAAAAAACAAATTAATTAATTAATAAGAAACAGCACGATAAATAAAATTCATATCTTATGCTAATCAATAAATAAAATTTGTATTTTATGCTGATCAATAAATAGCGTTCTACCATAGTGACGACAAAAGCTTAAGATCAAAGGGTCAAAAAAAACAAATTAATTAATTAATAAGAAATAATAGTATAAATAAAATTCATATTTTATGATAATCAATAAATAGTGTTCTAACATAATGACGACAAAAGTTTAGGATTAAAAGATAAAAAAATTAATTAATTAATAAGAAACAGCACGATAAATAAAATTCATCTCTTATGCTAATCAATAAATAAAATTTGTATTTTATGCTAATCAATAAATAGTGTTCTACCATAGTGACGACAAAAGCTTAAGACCAAAGGATAAAAAAAAACAAATTAATTAATTAATAACAAATAATAGTATAAATCAAATTCGTATTTTATGCTAATCAATAAATAGTGTTCTACCATAATAACGATAAAAATAAGTTATTATTAATATTTGCATATCATAAAACTACATTTTGCATTGTCCAGTCGTCTTAAACTTTAGTCCGCTACTGTATTTATGAAAAACGAAATTCGTTTTACGATAAAGGGTAAACGATAGACTGATGCTTACCTGCGTGAAGGGAATAAACGTTTGTTGAATGAAAAGGTATGAAAGATATGTTGGAAGATCGATATTTCCTGAAACGTTGTGGCTACCAGTGGCATAATTAATTAATCGTTCATAGTGATCGATGAGTTTTCCATGGTAGGATTCTGAGAAGATGCACAAGCGCCGCTTATTGCAAGTCAAATTGTCTGATGCGAGACGAAAACGTTGTTATGTTTGACGCGTTATAAGTGGTCGCGTGATTTGAAACGCTAATTCGAGATGTTTCTGTTGGGAAATGAAAATTTGTGTTGAAAAGTGGAGTTTCGTAATGTGAACATAATTGAACTCGCGGATAATTGTGTTGTTTTTCACGTTTTTCCCATGTAAAGTCGGTCGAATAAAAGATTCTTGATTATCCAAACGGTAATGTTCGTTTACACAGCATATCATTAGTGAACTTAATTGAAAATGATGTTAATTTTGACTGGAACTTACTTCAGTTTTATAATTGTTACTTTTTAAAAGTGTAGCTTCGAAAGTACACGCTTATATCAATTATTATTAATTTTATCCTTGTCGTTAAACCAATATTATTCACATAATTCTCAATATAAAAATAGCTTAATTATAAATATTAATAGTGGTATAATTAATAATAATTAATGGTTTCTAAGTTAATGTAAAAATTATAATTATAATTAAAATTATAACAAGTACTATATTACAAGTTTGTGTGATATATACTTGTTAATTAGAGGTGTCTATTTTATCAAAAGTTTGTCAATCATTTTCTAACGATCAATTGTTAGGGATTTGCAATTTAAGCTTGTTGTTTATTGTTTTTAGTGATAAACATGCCCTACCTGAACGTCCTTAAAGAAAGATGATTCATGTGAAGTGCAGGTAGAACGGACAGTTTGCATAATGAGATAAATTTGGCTTCGTATTTAACAAGATATAAGTTTCAAAATATATCTAATGGTAAACGGCTTCTTAAAATGTAGATTGGATTTATTTTTGCAAGATTAGCTTCCTTGTTGTCTAAACGTAAATATTGATTCCCATTTAGTTGTATCGGAGACGGATTTATCAGTGGCGATTACGTTAATAACTATGAAAGCGCTCTTTACGATTAGTCGGATAACACGTATCTTCGTTACATACGAATTTTCGATACTACGTCGATAGGACTTTGTCATTCCATTTTATCTCTCTTACGTCATACGATGGAAACGTTTACTTTTTATTAAAGGTGAATAACCCCTTTAACCGTTTCGCGTTTCGATCTACTCGTTAATTAAATATTTTTTCAGCCGTTTCATCCTTCTTTCCTTCAACTTCAATCTCATAAGTACCCCTTCTATTAACTATGTCGAAAGATACTTCAAATACATGTCAACATTACGAAACACATCGTTTAAACCATGTGATTCTCGTATCATTGAGCAAGTTAAACGAGTGGCCTTAAAATTTTCGTGTAAAATATCGTCTCAATTTTAACGGTTGATGTTATCAGTCAATGATCAACAAGAAACCATATCGTGGATTTCGCACGAAAAAAGGCACCGAATTAATTTGCACACCTAACGCATAAATCGACCTTTAAACGTCGTAATGGATCGGTACATCAAAAACGCGCGTGTTGCTTGAAATAGAATAAAAATTAAAATAATATAACGTAGGAATTATTTATTGACCGATGGGTTTTTACATAAACTACGAGCTAATGCAACGACTTTTAATAACGCACTGTGAACTAACTAAACTTAATTGAACTGACTAAAAACTCTGAACTATGAACTATGAACTCTGAACTAAAAAACTCTGAACTAAAAACTCTGAAAAACTATGAACTAACTCTAATTATCGCGAGGCTCCCTATTTATTTGCCTTGAGCCTGATAGGCGGTTCCTGTCCTTACCAATCAGGACCTTCGGAAAAAATGCCCGCCTTCGATATCCCCACGCGTTTGCATCTAGGATATCAGCCGTCTACATTTTCTTCGGGGATCAGGTTTACGGCCGCGACCGTTTATCCTTACAACGCAGGCGTTGTTTAAAGCGGCACCGGAAGATAACGCGGCCCCGAAAAAATAACACGGCGACACCTCGAAGTTTGATCCGCGGTCGCCTAAAGAAAGCAATGGCAATCGGCATTCGTTATTCTCTGCCGCTCTCCCCTATACAAAGGCCCTATTGATCTGTAAATTGCCTACAATAATATATACATATGTGGAGTATGTTTATTTGCTGTACTGCGATTGATTACACTGTGATAGATTGAATGTATAACTGTGTCGCGCCCAGGGAAGTTTGAGTTTTATATTCCCTGAACGCGTCGAGAAGGGGAAAATGTGGTGACATGTAAGGGACTCTCTGCGAGTGTTTTCCGGATTCTAATGAGGCTGCAATCAAACACCCGTGGTAATGACGATCGGCTGGCCGTTTGGGCCTAATGACGGGCCGATGTTCAGGCCCTGTTGTAAAGTGTTTGATGCAGCCCCTTAGAACACCCGCAGAGATTCCGTGTCCCCACATATATATATAATATAATACAATAAAAATAATTCGAAGATCCTTTTTTGTCGCACAGCGGAAGTGAACGGCAAGCAAGTCTCGAATGGCAAGGAGGCGATTGTCGGGAACTACGAGGAGGTCGATGCCGTGCAGGAAGCTATTGGGAATCTTGGCAAATGGCAGATATACGTTTGCTTGGCGATCTCTCTGGTCAAGTTCCCAATCGCCTGGCACCAGCTCGCGATCGTCTTCATGGCGCCACACCAGGACTACAACTGCACCGCGCCGGCACGCTCGGAAACGTATGACCAGTGTAGAGTCAATGTCAACGGAACGCTGGCACAGTGCACAGAGTGGGAGTATGATAGGAGCACGTTCACAGAGACGATAATATCGCAGGTAACGTTCGAAAGAGCGCATCTCTCGAAAGGATCGATGCGGGAGCCGCGGTAATTAATTGCCTTAAATCACAGTGGATAGATTGTTTTTAACCCTTTGACTACTGTTGACGCCTATTGGCGTCCGACACATGTCGGCTTCCCGGTACTGTGGACGCCTATTGGCGTCCGACACATGTTGACTTCCCGGTTCGTTTAATGTAATAAATTTCAGTATTTTGAATATTTTAATACACTTCCTCAGAAATGCATATCTAACGAAAAATTTCGCCGTACCCAGTGGACGTCGCGAGTGAATTCGTACCGTACCAGTGCGTGCCAAAGTCTGTCGTAGTCAAAGGGTTAAATGATTCTTTGTTGCTTAATACTTTGCTTAAAAATAAATTTTCAACGAGCGTTCGCGTCGCGTTTCTCGGGTGGATTATAGTAAAGTGAAATGCACGATGAATACATTAAAACGAAAGAGAGAAAGAGAGAGATAATGTGTGTGTGTGTGTGTGTGTGTGAAAGAGAAAGAGAGTGGAAAAGAAAAAAGAAATGATTTAGATGTTTTATAACAATATCTTTGCTGGGTAAATGGAAGCTTCCGGTTAGTATGCTTTTGAATTGTGACGTAGCTTAGTTTCGTTCGGTATGCTGCGAGATTCGTGAAAGTATATTTAACATAGTGTTTAGAGTGCGGTATAAATAGTTGGACACGAGATAGAAAGCGAGCGAGAGAATTGTGATCGCTGTCGCCTGGATTATTTCCCATTTTGTTTGATCAATTATTGCTAATTTTTCTTTTAAATCGTGCGATCGATCCACCATACGATTACGAGGAATGATTTGTTTTTGAAATTGCGTTTAACGTAACGTAAATTATCTTTCGAATCATCTTCTTTCTTTCTCGCTACACAAATAGTTGCATGGATATTGGAAAAACGTATGATGAAGTTTTGTCGCCGTTCTTTTCTCACGAAATAACAAAATATTTTTTCGTGATCATTGCGTTATCGTTCTATTTCCTTTTTTCTTTCGTTATCCTTTATTAGAATCCTGTTATATCGAGGAAATGATTCTAAACGAATGTTTTTGTTTATGATTACATTATTTCAGTGGAACTTAGTATGCAGTCGAACACATTATGCGAATATCCAGCAATCTATTTTGATGTTTGGCGTACTTTTGGGCAATATTATATTTGGCAATCTAGCAGATAGGTATAGACAATGTTTGATTCTTTTTTGATAAATTTTAAAATTTTTTTCTTTTTTTCGAAACCTATTGTACATCATAATTGCGAGCGTAATGATGCTTATAAGTATTAATATTTGTGTGTTGTTACGTTAGATATGGCAGGAAAATGCCGCTGATGATATCCGTCGTTCTTCAGCTAGTTTCCGGTATCGGGTGCGCGGTCGTACCCTGGTTTCCGGCACTACTGTTAATGAAATTACTTAGCGCCTTGGCCACTGGAGGCACGATGGTTACCAGTTATGTCATTTGTAAGTAATAAGTACAAATTTGAATAAGGGTGCACTGTAAAGAAATATACAGTGACTCATGAAGGGTGTTAATGATTTATTATTATTATTATTAAGGGTGTTAAAGGTCCTAAACCTGTTTAAGGGTGCACTGTAAAGAAATATACAAAGATTCATGAAGGGTGTTAATGATTATTATTATTGAGGGTGTTAATGGTCCTAAACCTGTTTAAGGGTGCACTGTAAAGAAATATACAATGATTCATGAAGGGTGTTAATGATTATTATTATTATTGAGGGTGTTAAGGGTCCTAAACCTGTTTAAGGGTGCACTGTAAAGAAATATACAGTGACTCATGAAGGGTGTTAATGATTTATTATTATTATTATTAAGGGTGTTAAAGGTCCTAAACCTGTTTAAGGGTGCACTGTAAAGAAATATACAAAGATTCATGAAGGGTGTTAATGATTATTATTATTGAGGGTGTTAATGGTCCTAAACCTGTTTAAGGGTGCACTGTAAAGAAATATACAATGATTCATGAAGGGTGTTAATGATTATTATTATTATTGAGGGTGTTAAGGGTCCTAAACCTGTTTAAGGGTGCACTGTAAAGAAATATACAGTGACTCATGAAACTGATTGATTGGTTAGTTTAATACATTTTTTTTTAACAAATCGATAACAAGCTTACTGTTTAATTATTTCTCTGGGAGATATTCTTTTAGTACATTCTAAGTTTTCTAATTAACTACTGTGACTTATGGTCAACGATTATACTTCGGTCAAATAAAAATTTTGACGAAAAAAAATATTCCATTAATTTTTTGAATGACTGTAAAATTCTCATGGATCATATTATAGTTCATATTATATTCGTTACACTACATTGTATATGAATTGAATAGTATTTTTAGTCTTTCATTTAAATTTATTGTTCGATAATGTATATCTATTGTATTTATATCAAATGTTAGAAATTAATTGTATAAAAGCTACAGGACACCAATTTTTAACAAAGTTCATTAAAACACTTTAACGTTTAATTGCTTTTATTTGTTCGAAAGGTATTTTTAATGATAATTAATGATCAACAGGCATGGAAATCGTTGGAACGAAATGGCGGGCGGCCATTACGGTGCTCTATCAAATTCCATTTAGTTTGGGCCACATGTCGTTGGCTGGTCTCGCATTTTTCTTCAGGCACTGGCAACACCTTCAGTTGGCCATCACGCTGCCCTCCATTATTCTTCTAAGTTATTGGTGGATCGTACCCGAATCTCCTAGGTGGTTGCTCGCCTTTGGAAAACAACGCGCGGCATGTAAAATTTTGCAGAAGGCGGCTAATATTAACAATATTAAAAACAAGGACATTCCAGAGTTGGTCAGACAACATTGTTTGCATCAGGTGAGAATAGTCGTAACACAATTATAAATATCTATTCTTAACAAAGATATTTATTATTTTCTGTCTTTCAGAAAACTGAAGAGATTTCGATTACAGTAGCTTTATTTTTTCCCTTTCATTTTTCTTATAATATTTTTAATGGCACCTAACTGTTAAGAATTAATACCGAACCTATGCAAAACAAAAATGGCATAAAAATAGTTAAAAATACAATGAAGTGCTAACAAGAAAAAAGAGATGTTAAAATTCTCTTAATCCATACAAAGTGTCCCACTTAAAGTACACCATCTATATAATTATCTTCCTTAGTTGTAATAATATAACAAATAATTTGCATGTAACATGTATAGCGTCAAAGTACCAAACAACCAAGAGGAATATTTTTGTTCTGTATCATTTACGTATTTTTTAGCTTTTACACAGATAAAAACATAACTCAGGAGATGAATGGACTGTTTTTAAGTAGAACACCTTGTATATTTCAATATTTTCCAGGCATAAATATTTTAAACTAAATTATTACTATTGTACCGATAAATTTATATTTCTTCGAGTACCTATGTATAAACATTAAAAATTACATGTTATCATATTAGATATCACAGGGATGACATCGTTGATGACGTTTACTGTTACAGAATTCCAAACGATCGGATTTGGATCACAAAGCATCATTCCTGGACCTGTTCCGTACTCCCAACATGAGGATAAAATCCTTGACAATCTTTTTCAACTGGATCGTCTGCGGGATGGGACTGTTCGGAATGTCCCAGTACATAGGCCAAGTCGGTGGCAATATTTTCGTGAACTTCACCCTTTCCGGTGCTATACAGATACCCGGCAATTTCGTCGCTTGGTGGGCAATGAACAGACTCGGAAGAAGGATCACGTTGATTGCCAGCAACACGATCACTGGCATCTCCGCGCTTCTACTCATCGTGATATCGAGTGGTGAATATATTTTGAAAATCATACGACAAAAACGGTAACAATGATATTTTCTCGTTTACAGGAGAATAATTTAGATGTTCAAAGTGACCTCGGTCAATCCTGTATTACCAAAATTGAATTCTTATGGTTTTGAAGCCAAATATCTGTTTCCTTCGTTCTCTTGAAAGTGAAAAAAATTTTTTACTACATTAATCTTGAGTTATTAAGAAGTTTTGCAAGCTCATCAGCTTTCTCTATTGTTAACAATTACTTTTGCATGTGACCACTTATTGAGTTACATTTAAATTATTATTATTATTATATTATTATTATTATTATTATTATATTTCAGAAGTACAATATTTCATTCAAATTACTCTTTTATTTTACTTGGACTTGCCATATTTATCAAGCTTACAGCTTTAGAACTGATAGTTCATTTCCTTTCCAAATTTTGTCAATTAAAGTGCTGTCATTTAATCGTTAGATGACATAAAGAATCGCGAAACCGATAAATGCGAATTTAGTATGTTTTCTATTCTAAATGTTTATTTAGCTAATAAAGATCGAGCAATTAGGGCAGTTGTATTTTTCGCTAATCGATTTGACATTTTACCTGTTTACAGATGTTGAGTGGCTCCGTTTAATTCTAGTCTGTATTGGCATCGTTGGCATGTCGGTTTCGTTCACCACTGTTTACCTGTTTTCTGGTGAATTATTTCCCACGGTCGTTAGGAATATTGGTGTGGGCACCAGCAGCATGTGCGCTAGGATAGGCTCAATTACGGCGCCATTCGTCGTATCTTTGGTAAGTTAGACGATAATGATTAAGAGTGTGGATTATTATACGAACTTGAATTCCGTAAACACAGCCAATGAAATGGAATTTAGATAAAGAGCCATCTCAACGTTCTGAACAGCGCGGCGGATCCTATACTCAAAATATTTCGTATATTTTTGCATACAGTACTTTTTTGTACTATTTAATTTATCCAGAAATGCTTAGAAATCTGCTGCCAAATTAGTAATGACATTATAATTAGTAATTATATTTTTTTAATGACATCACATTGTGATTATAATAATAATCATAATAATAATCACAATGTGATAATTATATTTTCTTCTTTAGATATATCGGTGATAATTGGCACACATATTTCTTTTAATCTTTCTTAAATTGTCTAACATACAGAAAACTTAACAAATCCTATTTTATTATCTGTAGACTGTATACTGATACTATTTTTGTACATACGATCATTTAAATCGATAATTATTTCAGAATATGAAAATGTTCATTTTTATTTGATTTGAAGTTGTAAGTTTGTCGTGTTTGACTTTGTACAAAAAAAAAGAAGACAGTTTGGTTAATATTTGAAATTAAATAGAGAGAGAGAGAGAGAGGGGGGATAATTTTAATTTCCATGTTATAACTTCCGGTGTGAGTTGTACGCAATCGACACCATTCTGTCATTTCTACGATAACTTGAACGTCTTGAGCACACATTGCACAATGTAAATTATCTGTTTAGAACAGCGAGTACAGTTTCTTATAGTTCTAAATTTAACAATCCACTTATTCAACTGCTTCTAATAAAAACATATAGTTGGTGATTATAAAATTGGATTAGGTCATCTATTTTTCGTTTCATGATACGTAGATCTGTGCATTTGGTTGAATTAAACTCAATTCAAAAAGATATTTTCATGGGTAACAAAATATTTCACAAAATATTAGTACTAGCTCTTATAATATAAATCTTTTCTATAATTACGAAAGAACGTAATTTTTGATTTAGATGACTTTGAAAATTAACAGTACACCTTAGTAATAACTTACGGAAATAAAAATAACGAATTTTATTAAAAAACAAAGTTAATAGCAACTATTGCTATTAATTAATTTGCATCAGTATCAATTTTTTTCTTTCGCAACGACAAAACTCTTTCATATTATTCAAATTTAAATTAATGCGACGTTAAAGCAATGTGTGAAACAAATTTTTATTATTGGCTTAAACTACTTTCATTATCACTACATTTTATACGATGATCCAAATACAAAATATAGTTGTTTAATACTTTCGTCATTTAAATCTTAAATCTTTCGATAAGTATAATGCTTTACGACTAGCTTTCAATAATTTTTTCAAGGACCTTATTCAAAGTTGGCTTCCGCCTGCCTGTTTTGGAATTCTTCCACTGATCGGTGCTGCTCTTTGTATGCTGTTGCCGGAAACTGTTGGCTGTGCGCTTCCAGAGACGCTTGAAGATGGCGAGAACTTTGGGAAGTTAGTGTAATTTCCAATATTTCTAATATATTCAACCCTTTGCACTCGGCTGTCCCCTTCCATGGGACATCGTAATCCTAGCATATGATAGTTTCGAAAATTTTCAGACTTTAGTTCAGACCCGGACGTTAAATAGTCATATATGTAAATTTTAATATACGACTTAACTAAACTAAATGAAGTTTAATATAATACGTGAATCATAGTAAATATTTCGAATTTGAAAATTTTTTGAAGTTAGTATCATTAAACGACTAACGGTGATTGTTAGTCACCAAATGATAGTATCGCAAGTTTTCAGATTTTAGCTAGTATGTTTATTAGTCAGACCCGGACGTTAAATAGTCATATATGTAAATTTTAATGTACAACTTAACTAAACTAAATGAAGTTTAATATACGTGAATCATAGAAAATATTTCGAATTTGAAAATTGTTGAAGTTAGTATCATTAAACGACTAACGGTGATTGTTAGTCACCAAATGATAGTATCGCAAGTTTTCAGATTTTAGCTAGTATGTTTATTAGTCAGACTCAGAGGTTAAATAGTCATATACGCAAATTTTAGTATATCACTTAACTAAACCAAATGAAGTTTAATATATGTGAATCATAGTAAATATTTCGAATTTAAAAATTTTTGAAATTAGTATCATTAAACGACTAACGGTCACCTCTCGAGTGTAAAGGGTTAAGTCTTTTCCACCTTCCAACGTATTTGAAACTCGTACAACTTAATATTTGTGCTGGCTCCGTTATAATTCTGATCTATTCTGTTTAATGTTCGTTACAGGAAACTACGAAAAGTAAAGAAGACTCCAAAAGATATCGAGGCGGAGGCTTCACTTTGAATGAAGACTGAAATTAATCTATAGAGATTATAAAAGGGAAACAGAAAGAAGGGAGAACAAATGAAGAAATGCGGAAAAAAGCAACAGAATTGAAAACATGGATTTTTACAGAAGAATTAGGTGTACATAGAGGTGATACTGGAATCATTCCGCGTTCTTATTTATTACATTATTACATCCACAATTTTTACGACTTCACCGTCTTTCCTTCGTATGCGTTCAAGCATATCGGATTCATGTGTCAACAAATTTTCTACCCATCTGTAGCTAATTAATTCGATCGGTATGAAACACTAGGCTTGTACAGAAACGACTATTCTTCTGAAAAAGAAAAATGTAGTATATCATATGTTTCAAGATATCCGGAAAATATTTTTGATAACGCCGACTTCGAAGGATTGATGAATATCGCCTTCGATGAATTGAACAATATTGCTTACTGCCAGATGTGTAATAATTACGAAGAATGTGCCTTGCACCGTTTGTAAGCAACCGTATAAATGGATCTTGTATTCGATAATGTTGGAATTAATTTATAAAATTTTTCTTCGGTGACCATTCCTTGTAGATACGAAATACGAACGCGTATAGTGATTATAGTAATAATTAAACAATTTTTGAATATTTATAACCTTTTGTTTCATTTTTTAATAATATCGCCTATTTTGTATACGTCTCATTACTAAATGTACCTTTTTAATAGAAAGTAATATTGTACTAATACAAATTTCAGGTAAGTTTCTTTGTTCAGTGATGTATTCAGAATCGTATAATTGTAATCGTGTAAATTGTGTCCTATGTAACTGTAAAAGATGTACAGTTGCACTGATTCGATCACCATACCTCCTACCAAATTATTATATTTTTCATCCGTTATGTATATAACGAAATTTTTATATTTTACATAATATTCGTTTAACGATGAATGTGATATCTGTAAATGAACTTCTGAGATTAAAGTATAATTATCTGTTCCATTATTTTCAGTTGAGTGATAGTTACCAGAGTTAATATATTAATTAATGTATTAATTTGAGTTGATACATTAAGAAGATTAATGATAATGTTATTATAATTGTGATTATTATTTATAGAATAATGAAGATCGATTTATAGTCTCTATCGAAGGAAAAAAGGAGGAGAAAAAAGCGAAATAGCAGTAAAATAAATAATATTTTATGATTAATAAAAGTAAAATGTTCATGTTTAATTAGAAATGTTAAAAATACGTTTATTCATATTATTATTAATATATTTTATTGATATACAGTTTAATATAGTTTATTAATATATTTCAAAATACATTTCAGACAAATGTCTGTTTTTTAAATATAGTGGTAATGTTACAAGCAAAAGCAATAGCCACTACGTAAAAGCTTGCTTCGACAAGTTTGCAATTTACAAAATACATATCCATGGTTAATACTCACGAATAATGTTAATTCCATAATCTCTTCTCTTTTCTTTGAATAATCGTTATACCTGTAATGCGTACAAAATTGTAATGATCACGTTCTCAGAAACAGTAATTCTCCGATTTTCCTAGGAACAATTATCAATACAGGCAATATTTCATGTTAAATATCGTATTTAAAAAAAAAAAGGTGACGATGTGATAATTAATCTGTCAAGACATGCTTGAATACATGTTTGCTCAATACGCTAAAAACATTATGTTCATCTACTTTCTTAATATTTTTTGTTTTTCACTTATGAAAATGGAAATCTGTAATTGTAAAACGTTGTAAAATTTCTGTTAATATTGTTTCATTTTGTGACCTGAATCATTGAACACCACTAATAAATATAAGATGATAAACAGCGCAAGTGTTCATAAATTTAATTGTAACCATTTGAATATTGTTAAGTTTATAAATATAATTATATACAACATAAGTTACTGACAACGTTATTAATGATTCGATAAAGCAACCAATGCCTGTATTTTTCCTAAAAGCTTGGTCCACAATTTCATCAACGCCTGTGGTTGTCCTCATTCTGAATCCAAGGTTAACGTCGTTTTTGTGTATAACTCCATAAACGAAGAGAATATGTTCGTTTTTGCTCATTTTGTGGTTGAAATTTACAGTAAACAGGATCGAGCAATACCTGTTCTGCTTGTTTTAACAATAGAACTAAATCAGTTGCTCAATTCTGTCAAGTTTGATTTGTTTGTCTTTAATTTTGTCGCGAAAATTTCTTAAAATGATTCGTTCATTATACATTGAATAAAATTTATATAAAATAAACCTTTAAATCGAAAGGATCTAAATTATTATGAAAAAGTTAACAAATCGTAAAACCTATTCAAATGAATGTAGGATTCATAAAAAAAAGTCTGTTTCTATTCACATTATTATTTAATAACAATTATAAATATAAGAAGTTAATGTCTCTATTTGTTACACAGTGGAATGTTATTTAGAATAATTAATTCAAATTATTTCAGTGATTTATTCATTATATATTAAATAAAATTTATATAAAATAAACCTTTAAATCGAAAGGATCTAAATTATTATGAAAAGATCAAAAAATTGTAAAACCTGTTCAAATGAATGTAGGATTCATAAAAAAAGTTTGTTTCTGTTCACATTATTATTTAATAACAATTATAAATATAAGAAATTAATGTCTCGATTTGTTACGCAGTGGAATGTTATTTAGAATAATTAATTGAAATTATTTCAGTGATTTATTCATTATATATTAAACAAAATTTATATAAAATAAACCTTTAAATCGAAAGGATCTAAATTATTATGAAAAGATCAAAAAATTGTAAAACCTGTTCAAATGAATGTAGGATTCGTAAAAAAAGTCTGTTTCTGTTCACATTATTATTTAATAACAATTATAAACATAAGAAATTGATGTCTCTATTTGTTACGCAGCTTATTCTATATTACTTATTGTTAGAATAATTAATTGAAATTATTTCAGTCACGGCTGCGAATACAGCTATCGAATCAGGTATTCGTTTACGATAGTTGGTTACGCGTAGAAAATGTTATGCACCATGTGCGCTATTGAATGCATTTCCGTTTACCGGATGGAACTGTTTAAACCTTGAAGAATCTTACGGAAACGTAACAAAAGTCGTGTACAACAATTCACGAAACTAAAAGCGATTATATAAACAGCATTCTGCGCAACATCGATTTTTAACTGCAAACCGTTTTCTATTCAATTCTATCATAAGTTTTCGGCAATCCTTATTTGCATAAATTTGAACACCTTTTTTGTACCGCAACAACAGCTTTGTTAATTTAATATTTACATTGTACCTTGGTTGATTAAAATTTCGACAGTTTCTCGCTAACGTGCATAAATTCAATTTTCCTAAATCGGTTTTTAATTAGTCGTACCATTTGCAATGTAATTTCTCGTCAGACAATACAATTCTCAGAATCTCAGGCCGGTTAATGGATAATTCTTGTACTGTTCAAGGTTTCATTGGTATGTTGAAGAAAGCAGCCGCGATTTATTGGAGCTTTTTGCAAATACAGATGTTAAATCCATCAATTTTTCTTGCTCGAAAACAGAAATGTTGTTCACGCGATACACTTAATTGTTCGTAACGACCGTGTTCAGCGGACATTACAGTCGTGTTCATTTAGAGAGACATCAACCATGTGCATAAAATACTATAGCACAATTAACTGTAGTTGTTTTTTTTTGTGGTGGACCGTTTCAACGGAAAGCCGGTTTGCTCTTTCGACAGGAATAGCGGATAACTCGTTATTCGGATGTAACATTGACATCGAGCTGCCTCAGTACCCCGTTTCTTCTCGACCATTGCGGTTCTACCTTGAAATCGGGCGCACGAGGTTCAAGTTGAGATAAAGGTAGGTGAACGTTTCACGAAATACTACGTTTTGCGGTTTAAATCTGTTTTATAATTATGACAGAACGTGTTTCTTGGTTTAAATAACTTTTAAAATTAACGATATATCCTAGGTGTGATTTATGAGAATAACGAATTCTACTAAAAAGGAAAGTTAATTTTATAATTATGACAGAACGTGTTTCTTGGTTTAAATAACTTACAAAATTAACGATATATCCTAGGAATGACATATAACAATAACGAATTCTACTAAAAAGGAAAGTTAA